>BSSO01001053.1:0-26339 GCA_030267885.1 Mesembryanthemum crystallinum
ATTATTAACCAAACAAGAGGAATTAGGTATGGGGTTTAAAGTCCATACCCACTCAAATCCATTCCTCATTCCAACTCCATACCCATATTTGAACCAAACGACACCTAAGTAACAGTAGTTACAGCAGTCTCACATCTTGTCAGTTTAGCTTGAGAATTAAAAGCTCCAGCTGCCTTTACTTAAACAACAGTTTTAGATGCTGCCTATAGCAGGGTCTGGAAGTCTTGGCATTTATAGAATCCACAGAACTACTCTCTCCCCATTTACAAATCAAACGCTTGTTAGCATACATATCACCATCAATTCTAACTACTAATATCAAAGAATGGCAAAACGATACTTTTTGAAAGAGTTTCTTGTCCTTCCCAAAAGCGCAATTATTTTAGTTGGTTACCCTAGGTGTATAATTGTAATGTAGTTATTTGAATGTGTGGCAAGGTATTCTCTCATGAATTAATATGTCTTTGTTGATGGAAAGAATCCAGATTTGATTAACATACTCACCTTTTCTTATCTAGACTGTTGGTGCAGAAGCAATGACAATGGGTGTCAGTGGCCCTTGGATAACAAAATCATATTTGGAGTTAATTCTTGAGCAGAAAGGTTGGTATTTATAGTTGGATTTTTATTGGGAATAAACTTGTGCTCAGGGTGCATATGATTTTATACTCCCTCGATCCCGTAAACATTTTCACATTTAGGGAAGGTAAAAAACTAAGGGAACATTGTTTATTGTATCGTCTTTCACTATATTTTTAACTTTCACCCAATCTCCATTGAGATTTTTTGCTCAATTTAGAAACTTGACAAGTATTTTGGGACGTCCCCAAATATAAGTTTTTACAATCTTTAAGGGACAGAGGGAGTATTATTTATCTTTGTTTATTCTTAATATTATCATTTTGTTTTGTTATTCATTTTTATTTTGGGCAGGAGTACCACGTCTGAATACTCCGCCACCTTTAGCTACCACCTCAACAACCCGTAATCAGGAAAGGATAATTTCTGCACCTCGACCTATACGCATAACTCCAAACTTTGTTAGCCGGCTTGAAGATCTGTCTCAACCGTGGACTCGATCTCCAACCAAGTCCAATATGGAACCTGTATTGGCAACATGGCATTTCATCTCATCTGATTCTTCACGTGGTGCTACTTCTTCCATAGGTCTGTGTTCTTTACCAACAGAATGGATGTGTTCATTTAGGAGATTCCTTTACCCATTAGTTGGGTAAGCTCTTTGCTTTTACATTTTTATGGTTCTCTCATGAAGCAACTGCAGATCCTTCTTCTTTCAGGGACAACATGCAACTTGCTCCAATGCCTGATTCATATGATCTGGATAGAGGGCTGCTTCTTGCTGTTCAAGCAATACAGGTGAGAAACAAGGGAACATTCAGTTTGTCATCTTTGTTTTGAGATAACTTGATCACTTCTTGTTTGAAGATTATGGATTCCCTTCATCTCTGTGATTTCAGGCTCTGCTGGAGAATAAAGGACTTCCAGTCATAGTTGGAATTGGTAATTAGAAAAATTCATACATCTCAGTGTCTCTCTATGTCCTGTGTTTCCTGTGCTTTCATCTTCCTTCTCCGCAGTCTGCTTGTCCTTTCCCATTCCCCCACCAGGAACCTAAGAAACCTCTTGCATGCTGTATTAGTTCTAAATTGGCTCTGTGTTAGTGTGCCTTGTTGAATCCACTGTATGCATGGTGGTTGGTGGCATTTGCAGAGACTATTTAATGCTATGTCATAGAACTTAATTACAGGTGGATGGGGTTTTAATCACTTTTCTGCATTATTCTGTATGTTACGCACAGACGCTTCACATAGTGTGGAAGCTATGTGCTACTACATTGCTGAGATTGATGTCCCTATTTTTGTGCTGTTGGATTGTTGGAATATCTATAGCAGCCTTTAGAGATTAATTGCTTTTCTTTGACATGTGGTTAGATAGATTTCATGGTGTGGAAGCTATGTGCTATTAAATTTATGTGATTTTATATGTTTGGCAGAAAGAGTGAGAAACGAGCAGAGTGCTTTGGTATCCACTATTTATTCTTCTTTTGTCAGTGGTTGGAAATGCATGTGACGATCTTTCTGATTTAGAACAAGAAGGAAGAGGGCACCGAAGGAGAAACATGAGGACAGGACAAGAATTGTGAGAACACTGACGGTATTAAATTACATGGACCTTAATAGAAGAGACAAGGGGGGAATGAGGATAATTTAGGTGAGAGCTAAGGAGATCAGATAAGAGGTGGGATTTCAGATCACTTTATTGACAGACAGTGGGAACCTAATAGGTGTTTTTATTAAATTGGGCTCTTATTATAAAACACACTTTTTTTAAGTTCTTTTTAACTTTTAGATTAGAGTTACATTGCTAAGCTTGCCAAGTGTGTTGGATTGTATTTTCTCTAATGATTTAGACAAAGGGGCCTGGTTCTTGTTGCGCTTCTTCCTCCCATTATATTACTGCCAGCAAAGAAGCTCATGTCAAGAATTCCTAATTGATAGCTGTACTTGGAAATCAGAAGCTGTAAGGTGAATACTTGTCTGCAAAGCTGCTATGGATAGATCTTATACTAATGACAAGATGCAAAGCCAGAGGTGAAGTATTGCATTTTTCTTTCCACATGTGTGCTGTGTCAGAACAGTGGGCATATTGGGAATACTTGTATTGCATTGTGTTGTGGCCTCTCAGCTGTTATGTAATCTACCTATGGTGTGGAGAAGTGCAATTTTCCTGTCACAATTTCCTAGTATTTGCAGGTAAGTTATGATGGTTTGGGCTAGATAAGAAGTGTAAGATATTTTACAAAGTGAATGTGTGGCCATTATAGACTTGTAGCTTTTGTAATCTTTGTGGAACGAGCCATTGACATGCCCATCTTTCAGTTTGACACCTCTGTCTTGTGGAACTTCCACTTTACTACTGGTCTTCTTGGGAGGGAGTTGGATCAGCTAGCTGATCTTCTCCCTATACTTAATTCCTTAACTTTTTCCACTAAGACAGATTCATGGGCGTGAGCTCTTTCAAACACATGGTTTTCTCGTGCAATTCATTCTTCCAGCATTTGATCTCTAATCATGCTGACTCTTCTTTTCTTCTTAGTTCTTTCATTTGGGGTGTTGAAGTTCCTCTTGAGGTGTGTGCTTCTCTTTGGAATGAAGTCCTTAAAAGAGTTAACATCAACGATCTGGGGCTAGGGGTGAAAGTTTGGACTTTGGTTTGGATTATTGCCAAATCCAAAATATTTTGGATTCGTTAAATTGAGTCCAAATCCAATCCAAATTTAATTTGGACTCGAACTTTTAAGTCCAAATCCAATCCAAATTATTTTTCCAAATCTAATCCGATCCGCAAAGGGTCAAGTCCAAATCCAAATCCAAAGTCCAAATTTTTTATTTTTTGAGTCCGAATCCAATCCGAATTACAAAAAGTCCGATCCGAACCGACTAATTCGGTTTGGATTGGTTTGGACTTTGGACTTTATCCGAATAAGTTTCACCCCTATTTGGGGCAGAGGAGGAGGCCGTACAAGTCGCTAGTTCTCGATGTTTGCGTGATGTGTTATGGGAGCTTGGAGACCAACGAACACCTTTTCTTGTACTGCTCTTTTGCTTGGAATTCGTGGGAGTGGCTTTTTGGTATCTTTCGGGAATATTGGATTTATCCTGCTGATTTGCTACAGATGCTCCATATCGATTCAGAGGTTTTCGGCTGAAAAGGGATGGGAAAATCACTTCGAAATGTGCTATGTTTGCTCTTGTTTGGTGCATTTGGTTGGAGAAAAATAATTGGGTGTTTAGAGACCAATTTATTCCAGATGCTCTAGTGTGGCCGTGTGGGATGGATAGTGTTCCTTGCTTCTCGTGGATTTTTGCCCATATAATCTTTCCCGGAATCCCTTTGTCTGGATTGGAGGGCTTTAATATAATGATCTATTTGTAAGAGGTGATCTTGTCCTTTCCTTGTACATCTTTGCTTTAAATACAATTACTTTCCCTATATATATATATATATAAAAAAAGGAAACTTTCTGGAAGGAGCTTTAGATTTATATATTAATGGCTTCTAATCATTCTTTAACTTTTGTTTGGGCTCATGCTTCTAAAATTATCTCAATCGTTCATTTGTAGGTTTTGAAGCATGATTGACACACTAATTTGAAGGGTAACTCTTGTTTTAATAGCCTTAGTTTTTCGTTTAGCACTATTTTGCCTAGGGAACAGGGTATATCCTTAGAGGATGCTTGGAGGGCGATGTTCTTTTCTTGTGTTCTTTCTCTTCTCTACAGTCTCGCTTCTTGTGGATTCCTATTTGCAGGGGCATCTTATTTAAGGTTTCCTATTTTTCACTTATGATGGGTTTTTGATCTTGTGGAACTTTCCTTCCGAAATGGGTGGTGTTGGGAAGGAGCTTGATGAGTTGTCTGCTTTATCTCCACTGCGTGATTACTTAAAGTCGATGTTGGGTAAGACACAAGGGTTTGGGTTGTATCAAACATGGGGGGTTTTACTTGTACGTCTTTTCTCCAGCATGTGACCATTACTCATATTCTTCATTTCTTTTAGCTTTGGGTTGCCAACATACTCTTTCAGATGCGTGGTCATGGTCTTAACAGAGATAACAACAAATGAACATCTGTTTTGCAATTTCCTTCTGCATCGAAATCATGGAAGCAATTAATTGGGATATTTGGAGAATGCTGAATTTGCCCTTCGGACTTGTTGCTGATGGTTGATTTGGGGCCAAAGAAAGTAGGGGAGATTTGTTGGAGATGTGCTATGTTGGCCTTGGGTTGGTGTATTTTGATGGAGAGGAATGATTGAGTCATCCAGAATAGTTTGATCGAGAAGATTGGGCATGGGATAAGATAGTTTATATTGCTTCTTTGTGGGGAATCCCATTGTCAGAAGTACAAAGGGGTCGGAGAAGTTTTTTATTCGATTTCCTTGTTTAGGACTCCTTGCCCTCTTCATCTTATTCTAGCTTCTGGTTATTGAAACAATTACTCCTTCATCGAAAGGAATACTTCTAGCACCTCGATGTCAAGTCTTATCCTCTTGAAAAGGAAACCAATATACTGACACCTGAACCTCCCTCCTCCTTAGGCCTACACACCACTTGTCTCCCTCTCCACATTATCTTCTCTAACCTTTGGCCGCAACTATTGGGATTTCGAACCAGGAGAGATAACATAAAGGAATGATCGACAAACAAGATTGCACAAATTTGTCCGTATAGCTGGTCGATGTTGTTTTAGATTAGATAATAAATGTCATGTGCTGAAGTTGACGCACATATTCCCCATTGTGAATCCTGTGTGCTACTTGGTTAACACTCCCGTTGGAACAAGTCATTCTGCCCAAAAGGATCAGAAACAATCGTAGTAAACTAAGGGACCAATGATCTTTAAGAGGAACAAGGAAAGGTAAGGGAAGCAAATGTGGGAAGTGCTGAGAATTTGGGAACTGTTATGGCTGTAATGTTTGTGGGTACGACTTACAAGTCACTATGTATGAACTATTGGTGGTGATTCCCTATTTATACTTGTCTTAGCCTTTGCGAGGAGAATTTTAAAAACATGCCAAGTGGCGTGTTCTAGTGTGGTTCTAGATCTATCCAAGATTAAAGAATAAAATATAGATATTTACAACGGAGAATTCTGGAATCTTGGAGAGGTTTGTGAGCTGTGAAGGTAGCTTTCTGCCAACATTCTTCCAAGGACTCGGGATAGGAAGTTGGCAATCCTCGATGGCCCAGCTCGATGTCCCATAGAGGCTTATAGCCCAAAAAACACCGATATTTAGGCCCAACAACCTATAATGAAAGTTATGTCCTCATTTTTTTTTTTAGATAAAAATGTCCTCATGTTTGGTCCTGCCAAACCCATTAAACCTCTCAAGAGCCTTCAAGGGCAAGCCTGGTTTGAGATCCGTTTGTGCACCCCATGGGTATCCATGGGACCCGGTTCATATCCAGTCACTATGATGTTCGGTGGGAATAGGAAGTCTTGACATAAGGCTTTGGACTTANGTGTATAGCGAAGTGGATTGTTGCATATGAATTGAGAGAAATAATCAAGTCTTTGGGAATCAATATCGTCCGGAAGATTTGATTTGGAAGGTACTTTGGTTTGCCAATAGAGTTGAGGGCTTTATTGTTTTGGTTTCTTAGAACGACACCTTGTTTTCATCTCTGTAATTTGTTGATTTGTTATCAATACAATTAGTTTTCTTTGAAAAAACAAATGTAGAAAACAAGAAGTTATATGTGTTTCTATACTTGGACATTGCCATTTGTCTTGGATGGAAAACAACAAAATTTAATACAATAGTACATTTATAGCTCATTTTACTCTTGTTTGGTGCTGCAGGTGGTCCAAGTGGATCTGGTAAAACAAGTTTGGCTCATAAAATGGCCAATATTATTGGCTGTGACGTTGTTTCCCTTGAGAGATACTACAAGTCTGAGCATGTAAAGGACTACAAATATGACGACTTCAGCTCACTTGATCTTTCTTTGTTGTCAAAGGTAAAGCTTTGTCATGATTGTCTGTGCCTATCACCCTTTAATTAGAATGAAAAAACACATCTATCATATACAATTCTTAGTTTTATAAAATATAATATATCACCATAGATACGAGACTAATAAGCATTACCCTGTTAAAATGCGATAATACTTATGGTCTCAAATTTGGTGTTTCCTGACGTCCTAATTATACAATCTATGAATTGCTTGATCATTAATCAATACGAGGAAAGATGATGAACAACGAGGAAAAAATTAAACTCAGGCCATATATTCATATTGCTTAACAAGCCAGCACTACTTCGTAGAGTAGGATGATGTGACAGGTAATACCTTTGTAAGTTCAAGTGGTATCTTGTCAAATAGAACTCCTGATGCGCCTTCCATATTAGCCACCTAACATTAATAAAGCCACACTCACATACACCAACCTAAGAAAAGAAAAGGGCAAAAAGGAACATGATGTGCAACTGAATCAACAACAATCAAGGTAAGGCCCCTTTCTCCCTCTACCCTCTCCCCCCTAAAAAAGCGAAGAGAAAGAAAATCTTTGGCCTAGTTAATTAGATGTTCTGTTTGTAATTTCCTATGTTATTGTTGCAGAATATTAATGATATAAGAAGCAGCAGGAAAACTGAGATACCCATCTTCGACTTGGAGACTAGTACTAGGAGTGGCTTTAAGAATTTGGAAGTTTCTGAAGATTGTGGAGTGGTAAGTTGCAATGATCATCACTTTATTCTCATTACTACCTAGGCTTGGCTTTGTATTCAATAAGAAAAAAAGGTTGGAAGATATGAATCTTCATGTTGCTTACAATAAGATGCTTTATTATTTGAAACTGATCTTGTGATCTTACTGATTAGTAAATTCGTCAGTAACTCATTATGGTGTTTTTTGATAATTCTTTATGGTTCTAAGCCCTACGAAATTGATTTCAACTCCACCCCAGTGGAAGTATTTAGCCATGGGAATCAAGTAATGGCAGCAACGGACGGACAATACTGAGAAAAGGGAGCACATTTTGATGTTGGGGGAAAACATTTATGGGCTTTGAAACACAACACCCTATGAAAAGGGGTCGCTAGTGTAGGTGATGTAATATCCATCACATCACAACAAACAAGTCCTGAACACCCTAGAAAATTTGGAGCTTAGCTTCTTTTTAGCTTCTGTATTCGTTGGAGTAAATTATGTTTTTGTGGTTTTTGGGCCTAACCTTATTCTGACATAACTTCTTGATACTAGAGACGAAAGAAAGATTTTTCTTTAGTAGGTCTTTGCATGATTGGGAAAAGGAGGAAGTTAATGCTGCACCACCCTGGATACTAGTCTCCTCACGAGCGCTGGTGATTTTCGGATGTGGGTTGGGGATTCTTTGGGGGTCTTCTCTTGTAAGTCTTTCCTTCATCTGTTCATCATCTCAGCCTACCACCACAATACCTCTTTTCCCTTTGGCCACGTATATAGGAAGTCTAAGGTCACTCTCAAAGTGCGTGCCTTTGTTTGGACTCTGGTGTTAGGCAAAATAAACACTCATTGTGTTACAGAGGCGCTGTCCTAGATAGACCTTTTTCCCAATCCATGTGTTATGTGTTATCGGGATTGTGAGACTTCCTGGCATTTATTCTTGCATTACGATTTTGCTAGATCTCTTTGGCATGGACTTTTGAGGGTTAAGGGGGAGTATTTTGTTTTCCCTATGGATATGTGAAGGATTTGCGGACTCACTATGTTGGTATGGGGAGGGGTAAGGAGTGTAACGGCTTTAGAGATGCGCTTGGATGGCTTTTATTTGGTGCCTGTAGTTGGAACGTAATTCCCACATTTTCATGGGGTTAGGCCGTTAGAGTTTTTCTGGGGCCGTATTATGTATTTGGCCTCTCTTTGTGTGAAGGTGCAGGGTCTTTTAAGGGAACTACACTCACTAACATGCTAACATTCAACGTCATTGAGGCAATTTGTTGTTGTTTTCTTTTTCTTTTTGAGGACTCCTTGTCCTTCTAGTTTGTAACTTGTCTTTNAAAAAAAAAAAAAACAGAGAGAGAGAGAGAGAGGTGAACTATAGATTTTAGTGGTCTAAACATGGGAAGCACCATGTTCAGAAATTGATGGTGGTAAATACGAGGATGCTCCGCTGGGTGTGTAATCTTACAAGAAGAGAGGGTGGTATACATTGAGAGCAAGATGTGACAAATGAGACTCAGATGGTTTGGACATGTTGTGAGGAAACAACCGGACGCCTCGATAAGGAGCTGCCAGAAGATTATACATGTTGACATGCACAGTGGCTCTTCGGCACATAACTTGAATTTTGATTACATATGAAGGGGCAAATGAAGTTTAGTATTTGAGGCTCATTAATTTATGATGTTGCCTAAAAATCAAACCTCCATACTATTCCAAAGTCCTAATTAGGAAAACATGTCAAATGATAATCCACAATTGGAGTTTTGAGCTTGTATGTGCTATTCTGGGATGGCTGCTGTTTATTTATTTATTTTTATTTTATCTTTTTGGCTTTTTTCTTTTTTTGTTGCTTTGGGGCAATTATTTGGACATAATCATCGTTCAATTTTTATTTATTTATTTTTTTTTGGGGGGGGGGGGGGTTATGCTTGTCATCTGTGATACACGTTTTGCATGTAGAGTTGAGTTTCACTTGAATTTTGTAAACTGTTTATGTGGTTTTTAGGGCTAACAGTACTTTGTTTTGTGGTCCTTGCGGGGCTGAGGAAGGTGGGACTCTTTTTGGGATGAGCTTGCTGCTTTAGCATATCATTGGTATCCTAGGTGGGTCCTTGGGTGGCGATTTTGATGTGGTTCGCTTTGTTGAAGAGAGGCTTGGTAGGAGGGGTTCTTGCACTTACTTCTATGAATAGTTTGATTCCCTTGATATGTAGACTAGCATTTGGGTTTTCCTTTATATTCTGCTCATTTTATTTGGGAGTATAAGTGGACGACGGAGTGCTTCTTCACTCATTGACCAATTCCTTTATAATAATGAGTTTAAGGACTAACTCACCACTTTAGTCTAAGTGGTCTTCTCTTGGTCTTCTTCTCTTTGGTGTATTCTTATTAAGTAAGGCCCTATTTCTTTCTGGTGTGAAAACGTGTGGCCTAGTTATATGTGTTTTGGGAAGCGAGGGAGGGAGGATTGAAGGGCAATGTGTGATGTTGATGGCAGAGGCTATTTGTTGATGTTTGTTAAGGAGGAGCTGAAGCTTTGGATATTTGTAGTGCTACAATTTATAAGAGTTAGCTTCTTAAGCAGCTTTATGATGTTGATCGGGCTTTAAGTGAGGGGGGCGGAGTAAGACAGGTTGCTTAGGAGGAGCCTTTAGTTGAAGAATCGTCTACAAGAGTTCTGATGAAGGAGAAACAAAGCCAACGGCAGAACATCAATGTTAAGTGGGCTAAGGAGGGGAATTTCTAATCTAAATTGTTCTTTAAGGTAGTTAATGATAGGCGGAGATAGAGATATACTCCCTCCCTTCCTCTGTAGTCTTCTCATGCAAATCCTTCCTCCATTTTCTTGGCCTTCCATCTCGACACCGTCATTATCCTCTTGGTAGTTTCGTTTTGAAGTCTAAGGCTTCTTCGAAGATGCGTGCTTTTGTTTGTACTCTGGTTTTAAGCAAGTTGAACACTTGTTATATGTTGCAACCGCTGTGACCTGGTTGGGCATTGTCACTGGATGTGTGTGTGATGTGCCACCAAGCAGTAAAACCGGTTTACACTTGTTTTTGCATTATGACTTTGCTTGCACTTGGTAGACCAGGTTAATTAGTGTGGGGTATGAGTGTCTTTTGTGCCCTGCTACTATTCCTATGCATTTGGAAGGTCGTTGTGTCGCATTCGGGAGCGGTAAGGATCATAAGTTGCTTTTACGATGTGCTTTTATGGAAATCCTTTGGTGTCTTTAGATGGAGCAGAATTCTAGGATAAAGGATGTCAAGCCTCTTGATTTTGTATGGGATCGTGTGGTGTGCTTGTTGTCTTTGTGGGCCAAGTCTTAATGTTTGTTGTGTTTCCGCATGAGCTGTTCTAGTGAGACTTCTTGGACTTCATGGTTAATGTTTATTTGCCCCCTCAGGGCCACTGAAGGTTTCTCTGGCCGTTAACTTTAGGGCCTATGGGATTAGTCGGGCATAGCTCGAATACCCATGTTATAAAAAAAAAAAATAATAATGTTTTTATTTGCCCCTTGTTATTATTTTGCTTTTACGAAATCGGTATATTGGGTTTGGAGGTGAGGAGCACCGGCCATTGTGGCGGTGTGCCTTTTTTGATATTCTCTGGTGCCTCTGTGTGGAGCATAACTCACGGATATTGTTCGGGTTCTCCGGTCCCATGATTTTGTGTGGGATCGGCGGTGTGTTTGCCTTCACTTTGGGCCACGGCAGTGGGGGTCTTTAGGGGGGTTCTCTTACTGATATTAAATGTCATTGTAGCATCTAGTGATTAGAGGTTATGTTCTCTTGAGGACTTTTGGTCCTCTTAGCTTGTATTTTTGAATTAATCTTTAAAAAAAGAATTGGGTGTTAGAAGATTGCTAGTACCTTCGATATACCTTGGTTACTTTTGTCATTGGAACCGAACTTGATATCTAAAACTCGTGGTTTTTGTTTTGTCGTGGTGGTTGAACTCCAAGAATGAAACGTATGAGAAGTCAAAGTGAAGGAGTACACTGTTGATCTATGCTTTAGACACTAAATTTGTATTAGACTCTATTATTGTGGTCATTACGTGTGAGGTTCTGCACTTATTTGTTTTAAAATGCTTTGAACCAACACAAAATAGCGGGAACCAATTTTTGTATCACTTGTAGAACTTGAAGTCAGTTTTTTCTGACAATGAGAGTTGTTGCTCTTGCTCTTGAAATATTGTGGACGAATTATCTCCCGATTTTTCATTGATGTTATTAGTACTCTGTTTGTTGCCTAAAGTATATTTCTTCATTATATTTGTATGTTTACATGTATTGCATGGAGTTTCTTCTTTCTCATGCTTTCTGATTCTTTCATTTGCAGGTCATCTTTGAAGGGGTTTATGCTATACATCCTGATATTCGAAGATCACTAGACTTGTGGATTGCTGTCGTAAGATATTGCCCCTTTGCCACTTGTCTCTTCTCAATTGGAAACTCCGTTTCACTTTATAAGCGCCTTGATTAAATTTTAGGGCAAATTTATTGCATATGTAAAACAGGTTGGAGGGGTCCATTCTCACCTAATTTCTAGAGTTCAAAGAGACAAAAACAGAGTTGGCTGTTTGCTGTCTCAAAACGAAATCATGATGGCAGTGTTTCCCATGTTCCAGCAGCATATTGAACCACATCTTGTTCATGCACATGTAAGTATTTGAACTTCCAAAAATTATTAAAAATCATCTTGTGTTCTGTATAATATAGTGGTATTTATTACCTGAAATATTCGTTAATTTTCGGATGTGGATATGGCCATTTATTGTTGTGTTGTGCTGAATTTTTTTCTTTCCTCTATATTTCCTATAACTTTTATCTTTGGTTTATCCTTAAACGAACAGTAGTGCGTTACTCTCTTTCTAAAGCAAAACCCTGTTTATATTGCAGCTCAAAATCCGGAACGACTTTGATCCTGTTCTATCACCTGAAAGCTCATTGTTTGTCTTGAAAAGTAACAAGCAAGTGCGTGCATCTGATAGTTTTTCCTTTGTGAACTTGTGAGCAGTAGCTTCTTTTTGACACACTTTTTATTTTGTTAAGTAACAGGTGGCATACCAAGATATATTAAAAATTCTAGATTCTGCCAAGTTCTGCAGCTCTGTACAGAATTTTATTGACATTTATCTTAGGCTTCCTGGGATACCTTCTAATGGGAACCTGACAGAGAGTGATTGCATACGTGTTAGAATATGTGAAGGAAGATTTGCTGTGTTGATACGGGAGGTTTGTTGTCAATTTAGTGAAAATGTGTCTCTGGTTAGTTTAGTAAAGTTCTGTTTGGGAACTGTAATGTCCCTGCTTTCTGGTTGTCAATGTTTCAGCCAATACGAGAAGGGAACTTCATCATCCAGCCTAAAGTTGATTTTGATATTAGCATCAGCACAGTTGCTGGCCTTCTTAACCTTGGGTAAGCAATTTCAATGTTTTGAAAGATAAACATGTATTAATTTTATGGTTTTGTGTGATTTAGTTAGACATCCTTCTTATTTTCGAGACAACTTTTGACACCCTTGACTTTTGCAATCAATTTTTGAACACTAAAAGTAATACTCCCTCCAGTAAGCTAAGGCCCCGTTCGGGGTGGTTCCATGTTTTTAGTTTTTAGTTTTTAGTTTTCAAAATAAAATTTTAAATGAAACACGTTTGACAAAATTGAGTTGAGTTTTGAGTTTGTGATGAATTTGAAAACTCAACCCCTGATTTTGAAAACCCAAAAAAAAAAAAAAAAAAAAAAAAGGTTTTGTAAATTTTGCTTTGAGTTTTTGAACAATAATTCTCTCTCCTGTGGTCCTACCCATGCTTTCTCTCTCCTTTTGAATTCTACTCTCTCTCCTCCCCTCTCTCTATGACATAACTTCTCTCTCTTCTCCCTCATCCCCCTCTCTCTATCACGTATCTCTCCTCACCTTCTCTCTATCCTTTATTCTTTCTCCTCTCTTTCTCTCTCTTCCCCCTCTCCTCCCCTCTCTGTCCCTTTTCGTCTTCTACTTTCTCTTTGTTTTATTTGTTGATTTATCCTCACATTTGTACGTGTTTAATCCTTGATTAATATTTTTATACCTAAAAGAAAACAAGGATTCTTCTCTTGCGTTGATTTCAAAACTTTTGATATTGTTTTGTTATGTTTTTAATTTGCTTTCAGATATCAAGCTGTGGCATACATTGAAGCTTCAGCATTCATATATCAAGATGGAAAGGTCAGATAAATCTTTGAGCTAGCTAAATATTGATGAAAATACTTTTGTCTGATATTTGAGGTTAACATTGAGATTCAACCTTTTAATATCTATAACTTTAATTTTTTTTTTTTTAAATTATGTTTTAGACTTACAGATTCTCTTAGATAGCAAGATATAAAAAGTTGAATGTGAGGCATGTCATTGATCACATAAGCTGCATATATTTCATATGAAGTTATCAATAAGGGGTGGGATACTTAAACTCCCATTCCTATCTCTGTGATTGAATTACTTGCTCCCTTCGTTTTGGACAGATTGTCTAGTTGACCATTCATGCATAGAAAGAGAAGTGAAATAATTGAGTTCGGTGGAGCAAGGTACTGGATACATAAAGTGATATGGAGACTAAGGTCAAGTGATTTGAGCAAACCAAGATAGAAAGTAGGATAATCACTATGCAGTTCAAGGAATTCATATTGAGTGATCCATTCAAAACAAACTTTTGAATTTTGATGGTACGCAGTTGCAAAACATAGTATGACAATCATACCTCGGGGATAGGTAATGTAAAATGATACACCACACATAAGGAGCTAAATATCGGCACATACTTGACATAATAATCGATATGTATTGGTTTTCGAACTTGCCGAACCGTGGCATGTAGACACATGACGACGCGTTAAAGTCTTGATGGTACAGGCTTATCTGTTGATAGGTAATGTAAAATGGCTTCTACAGCTGATGAACTGGCTGATACGACAATAGATAGACGGAAAAGGGCTCGGGTGCTTGGTAGACTGGTGACTGAAAATTGCTGTTGCTGGCAAATGCCTTTGGTGGTTTTCCCTTGATGGATGTGCTATGGCATTCAGTTATTAGGAGCAAGTGTTGTTTTTAGGAGAATGGTATGCCATGTTGCAACAGATACTACTTATGCGCGTCCATGGCAAATGTCTGTTAATATCCTCCCTCTAGGAGATTATATCTGGAGGAAGATGTGCGCAAGGTTTCTTCATCTTTTCCAGCTTTCTACTCTTCATGACGCCACTATTTCTGAGTTTTTTTCCACTTATACTTGTTCATGCAATCTGAATAAATGGAGATCACCTCATGATTGGGAAATGCAGAAGCTTACTTCAATATCATTTTTCTTCTACTTATTATTCATTATTGTTCTCATTCTTTAATCTCTTTCTTTTGAGTTATTTGAATTAGTTTTTCTTCCCCTAGATAGCCTTGGCCTGAGAATTTAGACAGCTGGTCTTTCAAGCTATTTTTTGGCCTCTATTTTTTCCCATATCTTCCATTTTGTTATGATTATTGGTAACTGTCTTGTTTTCTATAATATATTGTTGAATTTCTGGTTGCAGTTTCATCGATATTTATACTTGTATTTCTAATTTTTCCTGCCAACATTTCTGTATTGATTTCTGTGTAACCTGGACAATGTATGTTGTTTGATTACGGTGAGATGAATAAGGCATTCCTCAGTATTGGTAATTGATTACAATTGAAATGAAAATTTGCTAATGGTTGATGGAGGTCCTTGATGCTACTTTGGTGCTTCGTTCTACAAATTTATCGGAGTGTCTTTTCTTCATGTTTTATAGATTCTATATTGACACTGTGCAATAAATCTCTTCTTCCATTGTCTTATTCCAGATTCTTGTTGAAGTCGATAATTTGCAAGATGTACCAAGTCCTTATGTGCAAATAAAAGGAGTTGATAAGGAAGCTGTGGAAGCTGCTGGCTCAATGCTTAGACTCGATGGTTCATACACTACAAAGGTCTCGACTTTGCATGTTCACTTGTTCAAATCCTTCATGGCTGTTGCATAGCATTTTTAAAAGTAGAATAAACAACATATGGCTAAGCTCTCTTCTAAAGGGAAAGCTAACCTGTGCTATTTTCTACAGACTTATCTACAGATTATTTTGGAAAGATTACCTGTCTTAGAAATCAATGCTAGAGGAGTTCACACTCAGCAAGCTGCAAGATTGCAGGAGCTTGTAGAATTTATCCAGTCTCAGGTATTGGTTAATTAACTTCTCAAAAACCTGTTTTAATGCTGTTTGCTATTAATACATACATTTCTTATTTGAAGAAGCAAACTTCTGCTTCATGTGAATGCATTCTCATGCAAAGTGAGTTTCCAACATGTTAATGGCATCTCCTGTAAATTTTGATTCCTAGTTTCCAACATTGGAAAAATTTTATATGGCGCCCCTATGTTTCACACTCATCTACATGGAGGACGATATTTTTTCAAATCTATATGGTACCTTTCATTTTTGACAAATTCTACATGGTGGCCTCCCCTTAACTATTTTGTTGCGAAAATGTTACATTTCACTAACAAAGCTCATCCTCAATCATCTGACATGCTTCCTCACCTCAACCTTCTCACTATTAACGAACAAAAGTCATTGAAGTTAATTTAACAAGTTTTGAAGGTGGCTACATTACTAAAAGAAATTTTAAAAACCAAGTGCTATATGAACGGCTGGTACTCTCGAAGTCTCCGACATGGTTTTATGAACATATGGTAGATGATGTGAATCGAGAAAATGGTTTGATGGAAAAACTTAATCATTTCCAAACAAATTTTGTCGTAAATGATCACCATGTAGAGTACTCCAATATTACAAGGGTACCTTGTATAATTTGAAAAAACATTGTTCACCATGTAGAAAACTAAAAAAACCACAAGGGCACCGTATAGAATATCCCTTCCAACATTCTCTCTTCTCTCTTGAAGCTTTTAAGTTTCTAGTATTCTGGCTTTTTCCACTCCATCGTTTCTCCTCTTGGAACCGTAAACTAGTGATGGCCATGGGCCGGGCTGGGCCGGTCCCGTGCCGATTCAAGTAGTGGGCCGGTTCAGGTTGACGTTGGCACGCACCAGCTCGTTAGCTGACGGTCCGTGCCGGGCCGGGCCCATGGTCCTGTGGATAGCAAACCGGGCACAAACCTTTATGGGCCAAGCCGGTCTTGGTGATGGGCTGGGCTGGTCCTGATTGTGGGCTGGTCCTGGTTTTGGTCTTGAGGTATAATGGGTTGGTCATGGGCTATATTTCAATTAAAAATTATATATTTTATGGTACTTTTTTTTTCAAAATCATGTTTTGATATATATTTTTTTAGTTTTATATTCAGTTGCTGGACAAATCATGGGCTGTGCCCGGTTTTTGGGCCGAATTATGGTCCGTGCCTGGTCTTGTTCCGATTCATGGGTTCGGCTGTTGCGGTTTTGGGCCGGGCTGGTCCAAATGGGCTGGTCTTATACGAATTAGATTATGTTTTTCGGAGAATTCGGGACCACACATGAAGATAACGAATTGGGCCGGTTCAGGCCCAGCCCACGGTGGGCCGGTTTTAGTGGGCTCCCAGCCGAGCTGGTCCCGGTTGGGCCGGGCTTGAACCGGCCCATTGGCCATCACTACCGTAAACAAATAAAACTAGAAAAATTATTAGTAAGTGACAAAGAAGTTAATTTGAGTTTAGGTCACTCAGCTTCCTAAAACCAAAAAATGGTTTTGACATTCTTCATCACCTCCTCCAACGCCAACAGCTGCTCGCTGGCCGCCACCAGCAAAGGCCCACGAAGGAAGGAAACTTACAAGAGAAAGGGCATGGTCTTTGCCGATGAAGGCCCTGCATGTTGGGAAATCTGGTAGAATACAGAGTTTTGCTAGAGATAGAGCTGTATTGCCAAACTAATTCTTCACACACCAAGAAAAATAAATCCATGTGCTCTTCAAGTAGGCTTACACCACTACTTGACTCAGCTAAAATCAAGGAACTAACACCGAAAATGGTTATCACAGCCCACTACCTAAATACTGCTCAATACAAAATCTCCAACTAAAAGACCACATACTAAATGACACTAAAAAACAAGAATTGACGATTTAAAACAGGAACTAATCCATCGACTGATTTTGAATCATTACTCAACTCTGCACCCTCGCTGGAAAACACTAAGAGGTGATTTTGTTATGATCTTGGCCTTCAAATGTTAATCCTACGCCTAGCAGTGGTTCTCAGTTTAAGGACGGTCCGCATTTGAACTACTTTCCATATATATATACAGAAATAAGATCAGTTGTGGACATCATAGGTGATAGCCTGAGTCTGCTTTTGAGTTTTGACCATTATATCTGGAAGATCTAATGGTTGGTTTTTATTCTAAGCAGTTGTGAGGTCATGCGCAGAATACATATATTACTAATGGAATTTTTGTAAAATTATTCCCTATATACATATAAAAAAAAAGTAAATTAAAGGAAAAAAAATTGAAATCTAGTCTTCCCCATCCAAACTTCCTGGTAACCGATAACAATCACTGCTAGCCATTAGTTAAAACCAACACCAGAGTCCAAAATCATCGAGAACTTGAATCCAGTAGCCATTTTCATTTTAAACTAGCAACTTGCTAAAGATCTGAAATTCTTGCCGAAAAATTCTCCCATATTTTTGACACCGAGAAGTTTGATAGAAATTGTGCTACCATTGATGGAGAAAAGAAATAATCTTGAAGTATTTAAATTCTTTATTCAATTAAAGAAAAACACAGCCTAAAAATCTTAATAGACATCCCATAACGGTTCACATCATTTGGTAGATTCTTGTTTAGTACATGGTTTTTGTGGTCTGCTAATTTAAGATCTTACTAGCTATGATGCCATGCCATTTGAGTAGTAATTGCATGATACTTGCTGAATTATTTGGCATAATTCTGTGTTCATTATGGCAATGTGGATATTAGATGCATTTTTCTTACATTTCTTCCCAAATTTTGTGTGTTCAAAGGGGAGTAGCTCGTCTTCTGAATCCTGTCCAAGCAGGGAAGTTTCACTTGCTGATAGTGTTATTGAAGACTTGCAGTGTAGAATCAAGAGGCTTGAGCGGTGGCAAACAATCAACTCTGTAAGTCCATTCTTCTGATTGATTTGAATTGATTGAGATTTATAAGACCAAATAATTTAGTAGATCATTTCTTTGGCAGGTACTATGGACCTTCCTAATGTCTGCTCTTATTGGTTATTCACTTTATCAAAGACAGCGCCGTTAGTTGTTTGCTTATTCTTCCTGACCCATTATGAAAGATGATATTATCTGCAAATTGTACACCAATGGACTGGTTGGAACTTCAGATTTTCAGTTTGTATACAAGTGGAAGAATAAAGGTATATAGTGTAGGTTACAACTGGTATCAGCTGCTCCATGGTTTCTTTTTTCCATTTGTTGCCTTTGTCCAAGGCAGCAAATACCATTTGGGGTTAGAGTAAATGTGGTTTAGCCTCCAGTGTTGTTTGTATAGATCTGATAGAAGTTTGTCAGGACATTCCTCCTAATTTTGCTTACTATGATAGGATTTTAATTGAATATGAAGAACTGATTAAAAGAGAAAGGATCTACCTTGCATATACGCAATGAGAGAACCCCGCCATCCTTTATGTGATTTTTGATGTAAATTTACAAGTTTTGAAAAATAATGTCGTGATTTTATTCTTTTTAATGTTTCATTTTATTTTGAATTTTTGGTAAAGTAGAGATAGACATGTCGAGTTGGTCTGGCATGGATCTGGGGCTTGTTCGGCGAAGTCCTATATAAAATCACTTATCCATTGCATATTACTCTTCCACTACCCTTATCCTCCACCTCCTTCATTTTTACTTCCAAGAAGTTCTTAGAAAATAAAAGTTCTAAATTGTATCTTCTACTACTAACCCCTTTTCAACTTCTTAGAAGTCAAAATGGGGGAGGTGAATGAGGAGTGGGTGGTGGAAGAGTATATGGAATGGAAAAGTGTTTTTTTTNACGGGCTCTTAGTTTGTCATATGAACCAACTCTCAAAGGGTAAGTCTATACATTTAAAATTTAAAATGGTGACTGTAGCTTTTAGCGTGCTGTCTCCATGGAGACTTTTTCTAAGATGGGTGTCTCATTCCCATTTGGTCTCATCATATGGGCCGATGTTATACATGATTTACATGATTCTACACTTATTTGGTTAACAATCCCAAAATATGAAACATGTACTTCTGATGAAAATTAGTACTCTAGCCGTTCCACTAAAATTTTACATCCTAACTTTGCACGTAGATTAAGAAAATTTGGAATGGTATTTGACTTCCAATAATGCCCTTGGGCTAATCTTTGAATTAACAATGTGGGAAAAGGATGAGAGTTAATGGTGGGTAGTTATGTAAAGATTTTAGTGTAACGCTCAAAATAGTCGATGTAAAGATTATTGTGGAACGAAGATAGTATTACGTTATCAAAGACAATTTTCTAAATAGGTCGATTAGCAATATGCTTCATTATGTACTGTATGGGAACCTTGTAGAAAGAGGAAAGCTCTGTATGGTTGGATGGAAAATGTTTTCAATTGAAAATAACTTCAACTGAAATATTTTCCGGGAGAATATAATTTTATTGTAAGTTTCCGCTGCTTTAAATTCACAAATAGTTTCCAAAAATTAGTTTTGTCTTTTGAAAAAATTAAATTTATCTATCAACAAGAGACCAACAATACGTACCAAAGTCAAATCATTATTCACCCAATCCAAATAATAAAGTTATGAAAATTCAATCTAAGAGAAATGGGGGGGTGGTTAAAGTATAGGGAAATCGATCAGATTTTACTCCATTGTTTTCTTCTCCCATTTTCTACACCCTACAATGTCCTACTCTTGCACGATTAAATCAATCACATAAATCGACATCCTTCTAGTCCTAACTTTATCCTTTTACATGCAAACTTAAACCAAGTTATGCAAGTATGGAAATAAATCTGATTACAGGTTTAATTGACGAGCAATTGGGAGGAAAACTATAATTCAAAGTCAGTTTATAAAATAAATGCAAGCTTTCGGGCACCGCAATCCTCACTGATCGTCACTTTTCAATTATCAATGGCAATTCATCATTTGCTACCTCAGTGTTGAAGAAATTGTATATTTCATCGCGATCGCCATCGAAACGCTGCTTTCGTTAAATCATTAGCAATTCGTTCAAGAGGAATGTTTGACATATATGAACCATAACTATCAAATTTGGGGAGCTACAAGGACGAAGAGAGAGAGAGAGAGAGAGAGAGAGAGAGAGGGGAACAAGTACCAAGGTGGCCGATATTTTAAACTCAAACCTTTGCCTAGATTACAGTACTTTTTTCAATTGTCAAAACGGTTTCCAACATTTTCTTCGAATCTTAGTGTCAACTTCGACATTTATTTATGATAGTTAGATCCTCAATCGATCAAACTGAATTTCGTATTTTCAGTAGTTAAGAGCTTTCTTCCAGATTCCGTCGGGTTAGTTGTTCGAAAACCTAGTTTAGATATGGGGTATCTAATAAGGGGTACCCCATAAATTGTCCTTAAATTATAGTCATAGGTTACACATAACTAAAATGGGAGCGTGATATGCAGAATTCTTGTCGGTTTTTGTGATTCCCTTGGTCGCTACGGGATAAAATTCCAATATGGCTCTCTGTTGTGCTACTTTTTTCCTTTTTATAATTATATTCATAGCTAATGTGTACTTGTAGGAAAAAAAAATTAAAAATCTATATAGTGTCTTGTATTTTGGAGTTTCCTAGATTGTGGACAATATTTTTTTCAACTTTTTCATGGTGCCTTGTAGTCTTGTAATAATTTACGTGGTGACCATTTACAAGTAAATTTGTGTTGAAAAGATTAATGTCTTTTCTTGAAAAATTCCCTCACCCTACATTGTCTTCCATATCTTCATCAAACAATTATGCTTGTTTAGAATGTCCCTAATTGCTCATTTAGGCCTTTTTTTTTTTTTGAAATTTCACATGGTACCCGTGAACTTTGGAGATATTTACAACGTGTCCACAAGTTTGGAGAACTAGATGTGGTACCTCTTTACTTTGCTTTTTTCTGAAATAGTTAAGCGCTTGCCTAAAGCGGTTAACTCAGCCAAATGACCTTCCTACCTCTTATGGTGTTTGAGAAGAGCAATGGAAGCTCAAGGATGCAACAAAACTAACTAGACCTTCATCAGTGACAGACGAAAGGGCAATCCTCAACTTTGCTCATTTCTGATTTGTTTTGTTTATTTTTATTTGATGTATTATGTAGATATCTAACTATCATACCCACTTTGCTCATTTATGTATTTTAGGGCCTTGAGAAAGCACTTTATGAAGAGTTTCCAGGATCCACAAAGAGGATATGTATTGTGCACATGTACAACAACTTCAAATGAAAATTCCTTGGCCAGAATACCATGAGTGCTTCTAAATGGTTGCTCATGCATACAGTGAGCATGTGTACAAGTACATACTAGAGAAAATGGCAAAGTTGAGTAAAGACTCAATTGAAGAACTTACCAAAGTGCCTAAATAGTGGGCTAAGCACCATGTTGATCCATTGGTAGCTTGTGACCACAATACAAGAAATTTTATTCAGTCCTTGAATTCAACCTTGAGCTTTTTAAGCATTACCAGTTCCCCAACTACTTAAAGGTGAACAAATTGCCAAAATCTATTTACAACTTATTTTACTCAAATAATTTATGCATTTTATTTGGTGTTTCAAAATTGCAGGTATCAGGGACAACTGGATGACAACATGGCTCATAGACATGAGAAATTTGCCCAGATGACCCCCCAATAACTAACACAATATGCCAAGCAAAGGATGGACATCAATAGTAATGCTTTAAGATACTATAGGGTCAGCAAAGCAGGGGTGGGGAATTTGAGATTGAGGAGAGGGGTTTGCTTACCCTTTAAGTTTAATTTGATTCTCATGTCCTGTGCATGTGGTGAATGACGATCTTAGGGATACCCTATAAGCATGATATGAGGGTTATGTCCCATTCTAGGCTTTGACCCTTACTCTTATGTATCTTCTCATTATACTAACCATTTGTATAAGCTAACATATGCAGGCCACATGCACCCAATGACTGTTTGTACCTAGTGGGCTTCATTCAATTTTCTCAACTTGAACCCCCAATCCTAAAAAGAAGAGTGGGTAGACCAGCAAAATACCAACAGGTAGAGGGATAAGCTGCCTAAAGGCAAAAAGGCAACAAAAACTAAGTGTTCCATATGCCACACTTTTGGCCATAATGATAAGGGCTGTAATGGTAGCCTAACTACCAAAGAAAGAAAGGCAGCAGCTGCTAGTACCACTTCTGCTTTCGGAGCTGAAACTATTGCTACCATTCCTCCAATCACAACTCCTGCTTCTACATTCCAGCCAAATACAAAAAAGAGGAATGCTCCAATTTTAGAGGTCCAACATGCAGCAACAAAATGAACTTGAGTAGTTGATTATGTGTAAGATTATTTTGAAATAGTTTGTATTGGATATCTTGATTTGAATGTAAATCTTTTGGGGTATATTTGGATGTAAGTCTTTTTGGGTGTAGATACGTGGATGTACAAGACCTTTTTTGGCCATGTAAATGCTTAATTGTAATGATTAAGTCTCAATTTGGTCACAAAATGCAATGAAGTACTCAACATTATATTATTTCTTATCTTGTTCATGCATTTTACATACTTTAGAGGTACCATGTAAAATGTTTGCAAAATTTAGTGGTACCATGTGAAACAGTTGGCCAGAAAAGTTAAGGGTACCCTGTACTTAAAACGGTTGAAAAATTTCTGGGTTACCATAAACATATTGCTTACAAAAGAAAATAAAACAACAAATTCCCTATCCTACTTGTTGTGTTTAGCGTTTGAACTATATTAAAGGCACAATAGGATATTTTTTTTATTAATAGTTATTATTTTGACAGAAAGCAAAGTACAGGGGTATCATATCTATTTCTCCAAGCGTGTGAACATGCTGTAAATTTCTCCAAAGAATAGGGATACTAGGGGTGAGCATGGGTACCAGATACCCAAATCCGGACCTGGACCCGGCGGGTCCGGACCCCGACCCAGTCCAACCAGGACCAATTCCAGTTCCGAAAAATCGGACCCGGTGGCAACCGGTTCCAAGACCCCTACTAATTTTCCGGACCCGGTGGCAACTGGTTCCAAGACCCCTACTAATTTTCCGGACCCGGTACCCACTGGGTACCCGGTGGTACCAGTTCCAACAATCGGGTACCCGGTGGAACCAATTCTAGGTACCCGGACGCTGTTTGGAGCTTATTAAGATTGTCATTTACTCACCTATTATTCTAGAAAAATATAAAGAAAAAAAGAAATGATTACAAATTTGATAAAATGTTTATACTTTTGTGATTTTCTAGATCAACTGTAAAATGAAACATGTAAATGTATACTAGTATATTTAATACTAGTAGTCAATTTTCTAATACATACTAGTTAGGTTATATAAAAGGTTAAAAAAAAAAAAAAAAATGGGGAAGAAAATATAAATACAACTAGGTACCCGGTCTTAGAACCGGTTCCAACCAGTTCCAATACTAGTTCCCAGATATTTTGACCCGATATCAACCAGTTCCAATACCAATTCCCAAGATACGGGACACGCCAAGACCATTTCCAAGACCAGCTCTAAGTATTTTAACCGGGTACCCGGTTGTGCTCACCCCTAATGGATACCGTGTGAAAGTTTCCTAAGTTTTTTTATTTTATTTTTTTTTTTGTTTATAATGGGGATTACAAAACGACTCCTGTGGCACAAAAATGTTATTTTTAACTGATTTTTAGTATGAAGGCCATTAAGATAGAGTTTCCAAATGAAGATTTTAATCTTCTTATGCAGACCAAATCCAACTAAATGCACAGTTTGCCTTGTTGGGGGTTTTGCAAACCTATGACAATCTAGCAATAAGACTAATTTAAATCATTGCAAAGGGCTTTTTACCGTAAGGTCGGACCGGCCCATATAGACCCACCCCTAAACCATTATATGAGAGTTAGTTACGGGAGGACTCAATAGCCCCACACAATAATTTAAATCAAGAATCATTACAAGTAGAAGAAACAATACAATATTGTTCATTTAATACAAATTATAACTCAGGGAATAAATGTGTAGCTCTCTAAAATATTGCAATTAAAAGTCTTGCTCAAAACTAGTTTGTTAAATCACGTAATACCTAAAAAAAACTGTAACACCCCGACCCCTCACATGGGTCGGCTGGTGCCACCAAGATCCGCTCTCATGGTTGAGGACTGACCCCACAGACCACAACAAGTCTTTTCAGCATGCTTTGTCCTCACTCGCATGCTCCTGAGAAACTTGCCAGGAGGTCACCCATCCCAAATACTACTCCAAGCCAAGCATGCTTAATTGTGGAGTTTCTAAGGAATGAGCTACCTGAAAAGAAGATGCACCTTGGTGGTATGAGTAGTACCAATCAATCCATTTAAACTAAATCCTCAACCATCAAATCCTTGGGGTATTACAAAAACCACTTGAGAAGTATTTTGACATGTTTCCAAAACTCTTAAGAGAATAAAATATCTTTTAGCAATAGTTGAAGCCTGAATGATAGGATAAAAGAAATCTTGATCAAAATTTGGGGCACGTTTTGGCAAAATGTCTATTTCAAAGAGGTTATGTAAATACATGGTGTGCCAAGGATATCTATCAAATAGAGACTCAAGATTCATATCTCGTTTGTGGAGTAAACTACATGAAGCTTTTTGGCGCAAGTTGAAGTTTTGCGCAACATTTCACCGGCAACTAATGATTAGACTAGGAAGACCATTCATAAGTTTGAGGACAATTTCGAGGTTGTCATAGATTACCAAGGTGCTTGGGACCAGTTAGGGATGGCAGTAGGTATGGTATAAGTGGATACCGCCCCGCACCTGTCCTAGTTGGGGCGGGTATGGGGCCTAGGTTGGCAGGTGACGGGACGGGTATGGGCGGAAAAGCTCCACCCACCGCGGGTAAGTGGGGCGGGGATGGTTTTTGTAGTTTACACAGTGGATACCCGTCCCGTCTAATACCCGCATTACCCGCCCCGCCCGTCCCGCCTCATACCCGTTTCATAATTAAAAAAATATATATTTTTATGAATAAAAGTATGCTAGATGGTGGATGGGTAAATGAGATGGGTAAATGGCGAGTATGGGGCGGGTAATGATACCTGAAGAATAGATGGGGGCGGGTATGGATTTCAAATCATACTAGTTGGGGCGGGTGAGGTTTTCAAATTCCTACCCGTGGCGGGTGGCGGGGCAGGTGCGGGTGCAGGCGTGGTAATACCCTCACGGGCCTCACCCGCCTTGCCCCGTTGCCATCACTAGGACCAAGACTTACCTTTGATTGAGTTTTCACAATATTATCTATCATGCAAGCATCAAAGGAGCACACTATGAAGCTATGTAGGTTTGGAAATGGAAGCTCAGTTTGCTAGAACGATATTAGCTAAACGATGATTATGGGTCCGAAGGCCGTAATGGATCAAAGAAACTATGACTTTCAACACATCTAAGTCAACACGTCCTTCAATTAATAGGAAAATTGGATATAAATAAGGAAAAATTTCGACAAGGGTGGCCAAGATTTGGTGTAATGTTAAAAAAAGGTTCCCGACGTTTGCATATTCCCACTTAGGGTAGCTAACCATTTGAATTCATTTTCACTTAGGATCCAGTTAGTTGACGCCGTGAATAATTCCGTTAAAAATGTACACGTGGCGGGTAATAAATGTTGAATAACAAAAATACCCCCACCTACCTTTTTCTCTCTCTCCCTCACCCACCCACTGCCAAGCCTCTGTCTCCCCCTCCCTTCCCCAACCGGTAGTCTCTCTCCTCCGAGTCCTCTCCTCTGCCCCCCTTCCCCGGCAGCCACACATCACCACCCACTTCTCTCAACCAGTGTTGCCACCACCACTCCATTCCTTCCCCTCCCACTGACAGCCGCGTCACTGCCATACAGTTAGGGGTGGGGGTGGGGATCTGGGTTCGGTTAGGGATCGGGG
>BSSO01001054.1:0-26334 GCA_030267885.1 Mesembryanthemum crystallinum
CGCCGTTTTTTTTTTAAAATACCAATACGGCAAAGGTTGTGAATTAAAAATACCAATCTGGCTATTCGGCAATTTTTCATTTGTTATGTTTGATGGAAAACACCATGTATAGTGTTAAGGAGTGTTTTTTGTCAATATTACTTAAACATAAGTGGTTTGAAAAATTGAATTTGAAATATAAAATCAAAATGATTTGGTGACTACTATAATTATGAACTTGGAATTGAGTCAATTGCGTGATCTTCAATAAAGGCTCAAAATGGGTGGATTTCAAATCATTTTACTCCTTGTTATCTCAAAATGGTGTTTTAATGGTTATGTATAGGCTATATTTGGCAAAACAACTAGCTTTTAGCTTTAAACTTTAAACTTTCAGCTCTTTGTGTTACTCTCGGCAACCAAACACTTTGCCAGTTTTTTTTTTTTTTTTTTTTTTAAANTTCAATTAAAGCTTGCTAAACAACTATTTTGTTGCCATTTTGCAACATATCTAACCTAATTTATATTGTTTTTCTTCATTTATCATAAAACAGTTACAACTAATAGCTAATTTTGCCAAACATAACCATAGATAGATAGATTAATTGCCCTTATTCCTTTCATCCCTTACCCTCTAATTTTCATTTCATTATAACACTTTCAAAGGCTAAAAACTTAAATCGAATTCGAAATTTCAAATCTGGTTATTAAAACACAACAAAATAATTCCCTGGTTGCCAAAAAAAAACTCTTTCTAATAATTTAGTTTTAAATTTTATTTTATAATACTTATAGCTATTTACTCAATTTTCAAAATTGAACTAAAAGTGATTTTCAAAAACTATTTAGTTTTAAAAAAACTCAACTCCCTTAAACATGGCTTATTTCCCTACATATTGTCCACGTAGAATCCAACACAACATCTACGATATCCACGCAGAGAAAGGAGAGAGAGTGTCACAAGTGGACAGGTAAAGGGTAGGATTATTTAAATTCCGTGCAAAATAAATGTCCAAGTAATTCAAAGACGGAGGGAGTAATTTTTTCTAATTCCAATAATTATTTTTTACTTGTATTATATTTTCCAACACCTATGTCAAGCAGACAGTGGCTATCCGAATTACCAAATGGGTATTTTTTATAACCACCCTTCACCACTTGGGTATTTTAAAAAACTCCGGTGCCAAATGAGTATTTTTAATGGACCAAAACCGCATATAAGCCCAGAATTTCGCTGCCGGTGACCAAAAATTCATTTATCATATCTTTTTGGTACTGAAATGGATTTCTTTATAACGTTTATTCACCTAAAATCGTTTTAATCCCCAAAAAACCCATTAGCTCCCGATTATGTTGAGAAGGAGAGAGAAGAAAAAGGAAGTTAAGGAGGTTTGGAGGGGAGTAAAGTGATTTTAAGTAAATAAAAATAATAAGTAAATGCATTTCAATATCAAAAATATATGATAAATGAACTTTTGATTACCAGCAGCGAATTTTTGGACCTATATGCGTTTTTGGTCTATTAAAAAATACTCATTTGCATCGAAGCATTTTTAAATACCCAAGTGGTAACGGGTGGTTATAAAAAAAATACCCATCTGGCAATTTTGCGGTTTTATATTAATATTGAATTGAATGAAGCAAGTTCAAAATCTTTGCCACCTGGTTATAGTGTCGGTCTTGGTTGTGTTCCTTCTAGTATTCTCGCCCCCAATAGAAAACTGAGACCCACCATCAAGGGTGGTAGTCAAGTGGTTCCAAGGTTACTTCTAAGTGGTTTGGTAAGCCAAGGTTATGGGTTCGATTTCTCATCGCCCCATGTCTCTTGTAATTTCCGCCTTCTAAGAATTATACTTGCCCCTTGATGGTGCTACGTTGACGGGGTCAGTGCTTGCGCTGGTTGTTCAGTTAGTCTGATATGTTTGCTGTTGAACACGAGACTCCGAACATTACGTAAAATGGAGTAAGCGTTTCATGTTGAGAAAAGGCCCACACTCAACACTCCTCGAGTGGGTGTGGGTCTTGGGCCACGTGTCTATGCTATCAAATACGACAACAAAAAGTGACACCGTTTATTCTATAAAATCACCACGTGGCATTTTATGCAGGTATTTTGCATTTCTGATCAACACGTGTAAATTTGCTTTTGTTGGTATTGCTACCCACTCGTACCAAACTCTTCCAGTTACTTCCTCAAATAAAAAAAAATAAAAATAAAAAAACCCACTTTTCCAGTATCATATATTGGGGAGCAGTTTTGGTTGCAAATTATTAGATCGATTGATCGATCAATTGATACTACTACTATTTGATAGTCAGAATCAAGAAGGAAGGAAGGAAGGAAGGAAATAATAATAATAATAATGGGTTCAGAGACATTCATTGAAGTCATCCTTGCTATTCTTCTCCCTCCTGTTGGTGTCTTTCTCCGTTATGGCTGTGGGGTAAGCTTTTTTCCTTTTGTAATTAATTTCGAGTAGTAGTATTATTTACTTTAGTTGTATGTTTTGGTAATTTTTGAGATTTCATCTCATTTGTGGTATGCTGTTCTAATTCTAAATATTGGTTGAGTTATTTTTTCACATAGTATTAAAGCTACTCCCACCGTCCTTAATTAATAGTGTCGCTTCGTAATACGCAACTCGCATGGTGTCGCTTCGTAATCCGTGATGTGAGTTGCGGATTACGAACTGACACTTTTAATTAGGGACGGAGGGAGTATAAGTTTATTAAAAGGTCATGATTTCGAATCCGGGTAACTTCATACTCCTATACTGTAGTAGAGTTTCTCTTACAGTTGAGTTTTTTTAAGCATAAGGCAGTGTCTATACGTGATCAGGTTGTTTTCACTAAAAATTGTCTCTGATAGTTAAATATTTACTTATTTTAAAGAATTGGTCGCATTTCATGATCAGGTTATACGTGGTCGTGTAGTGTTCAGATAACTCACAACATCTTTATGTTTTCATTTATGTTTTCATTCAACTGAGATGAACTTATTCCAGAATTGGAGTTACGAAATGAGCACTTATGCGATGTAACATTTTCTCATTCCTTTGAGAAGAGGTAGTATTTGATAAGCCAATTGTTGATGGAATAATAGTGTGTATATATGTGTTGTGAATGTAATTGCAGGTCGAGTTTTGGATCTGCTTGTTGTTGACGATATTGGGGTACATTCCAGGGATAATATACGCACTATATGTGCTCGTCGCATAGAATGAACTCGTAATGCAATGTTAATTCTTGGTCGTCCTATATTTGTAACTGCTGTGTGTTTGTAAAGTTCAATTATTGTAGTCCCTCTTTTCCATTTTATCTTTCTCTTGCTTTAGTTTGTTTTGTTGTTGGTTTTGGGTGTTTTAAATTAGTGACACAATGGAGTATATCTAATGGGATGGTGTATTATTTAATAGTATTATTAGTTGGTTGGCTTGTGCATCGCTTGGTTAATTAATACGTAAACGAAGATGTTAAATTGTTTGTATACTTAATTAATTATCTTAGTGTATCCATAAGAGTTGTATACCCGTATTATAAAAAAAAAAAAAACACTAGCAGAAAAGAATGAATAATTACTTGCTCTATCCCTAGTCCCTACTACGTTCAATTTGTTTAAGCGCTGCTGGTATGTTACAAGACAGCGTGCCTTTGTGATGCTGCCTTGCCTCTTNTTTTTTTTTTTTTTTTTAGGGCATCCAAAGTGGTTAAGATCTTCAAGACTCTTAATACTCCCTACGTCAGCATTTTACTAGTTAAGACCCAACGGTTAAGACTCTCAAGAATTTTAAGACTTTGCCATATCTAACTATCCACTTATTTTTGTTTTATTTAATATTATTTTTTAATTAAATAATTATCTTATAAAAATGAAATTTCAGCATTTTTAATTTTTAAATAATTCAATAATTGTAATTGGGGTCCACTTGTGAGTCTTAAGTGGAGTCTTGAAATCGTAAAACTCCATTTAAGATCTTTAAAGAAAAAACAACCATAATAGTTTAAAACTCTTAATACTCTCAAATTTCACAAAATTTAAGATTTTTAAAACTACTATTGTGGATGCCTTAATGATATCTGGTTGTATTTTGTCGATAATATATATGACATGAAATATCTAGGGCGATACTACATAGTATTATTTCTTTTATATAGTTGGATTTGTTAAATACTACTATGATTGGCAAAAAAAAATGCAATCAGATGTTATTACAAATACAATTTATAATTTTGCTAGAACTTTTTAAAAAAAAATAAAATTGATCTACTACCTTGCAATATTCTAAAAGAAAAAAATTATGATTAGCATAACTTGTTCTATTCCTACTACCCTCAAGTACTTGCTCTGTCCCTTCAACAAGGTAACCGTAATAACCTCGGCAAATCCATTTACCTAAAATCGTGAATCAAATTTTATTTTATTTTTACCAATGAATATTCTTTTTTTTTTTTTTTTGTAAAGCAGCAAAAAAACAAAATTCATGAATAATCCGTTGCTAATATAATAGAAATTAAGAATTTGTTGTCAAGAAGTTTTGGCAACAGAGTTCTAAAATTCTAAAGCTCAGCTTGTCGAATTAAAACTTTCGGTTGATAAGAATTTTTGGTAACAGATTTAAAAAATTATGTTATTCAGTCAAAACTCTTTCTTACTCCTTCCGTTTTTAATTGAAGTTGACTTTTGGTTTTGTGAATTAAAGTTGACGCTTGGTTTTGTGCAACTCACATACAACGTAAGAAAAAATGCTGATTTTTTTGGTTTTGTGAAACTCCTATATGCTAACATCTGGTTGGATCATATAGGTGTGCATCCCCACTATTCCTTCCTTTAAATTTTCATTTTTTTTTTTAAGGAAATAAAGCAAGATGTATGATTGAAGATAAAGAGCATGTCTATATGAAATACATGCTTTTCATATCAGTAATGCCAGTTCATATTTAGATGGTTTCATATAGATTCTAACTTTCTAAGTATGATTCGATATAAGTTCGATTTGTGCAGTATTATTTCTGTTAAATGAGAAGTGTCACATGGAAAAAATGAAGGAGTTTTGAGGTGTTTATAATTAGAGGAGTTACTCCATCTATTGTCAATTGTTTTTGGGTTGGAACTTTCTTAATGGGTTCAAAAGTTAAAACTTAACATGGTATCAGAGCAAACTTTGATCCCATCTCCATACCGTCTTGGCCCACACGGTGAAGCCCAAAAGACACATTAATGTGCAGCAGGGTAGCCCTGTTTAGCCCACACCGGTGTGATAGCCTTGATTTGTCCACGCTTCAGCTTAAGATGAGTCTCTGCTTGCAGCGTGGTGTTAAGTCGGAAAGTGCCATATGGATGAAATAGAGAGTCTTGATATGTTTATAACTAGAGTGATTACTCCACCAATTGTCAATTGATTTTGAATTGTAACCTCTTTTATATTATAAACACTTTCTAAGTATGCCCAATTAATGAAGCTTAACAATTTGACTATATTCAATTTGTGCATTTGAAAATTCAACATATTTAAATGGTTTCATATAGATTCTAATAAAACTAGGTGTTTTGATTTAAATTAAATTATCAAAAGCCAACATGAATATAGTTGTCTTTTTTTAATGAAAATTGAGCTTGTAATTGAGAGGTGACAGCAGAAATTACTGGTAAAGATTGTTTTTGTTTTTTTTTTTTTCCCTTTCAAAAAGAGTCGTCAGCAGCAGGATTTGAACCTGCGCGGGCAGAGCCCAACAGATTTCGAGTCTGTCTCCTTAACCACTCGGACATACTGACTGATTTATTGATATTAGCTGACAATTGCATATAAACTAGTACAGTATAAAATAGCATTTTAAAAATTAAAAATATTACAGACGCCCACCGTGGGGCTCGAACCCACGACCACAAGGTTAAGAGCCTTGCGCTCTACCAACTGAGCTAGACGGGCTGTTGTTGTTATTAATACCAAAAATCTTTAATGTTGATACATGGAGGTAATGCAAATCATCGAAATCTAGAAAACATAAGGCATAGAGTAATTGTTGTAAGAAAAAAAAAAAAAAGATAAAAAAAACCTGGAGTAGTTATATTAACCGAAACAAGTGTTCAATTATAAAATGAAATCATTTTTCCTATTATACCATTAGAATAAATAAATTATATTTCAAAGTGCGTTTTTAATTTGAATTTTTTTTTAACTAGTTATCAGATAATCCATTTTGTTATACCAATTGATCGAAGAAGAATGTCCATCGATAGTGATATCGAAAAAGAAAATTAACATTATGATTGAAAGTTTGAAACCATTATAATTTGGATATTTTATTCGACTCTAATAGTATTTGCTCTTATTAATAATATGAAAAATTACTCAATTAATTAAAGTGGCATCCAAACATTACAGACTATCTTACACTACACGGATTTATAACTTTTTCCCATAGAGTTTCAACTTTAAAGTGTTCAAGGCCATTCCACAAATATATGAGAGCTTTTAGCTAATTCCATTACCTTATAATTTTCAACTTTTTGAATGATATACTGACCAGATAGAAATGCAGTCAATTTAGCACATGATATAATGACCATTTCAATTTAAATCAGATGCTCAATTGAGTTTAATTCTTTATTACTTCAGAGACTAGTTCATTTATGTATATCAATGAAGAAATAAGTGCATTTTCCTTAATATTATTATAAATATTCATTTTTTCTATTCAAATAGACTCATTCACTCATGTCATCCAATAGAAACATTGAAATACACGATTAATTAATTAGTTTAATCCATTGCAATAAGCTAATAGTTATCGCGGTCATTGTACTTGTTTACTTAATAACCGCATTATATAAAGATGCACATGTCATATATTCTAATAAGTTATGAATATTTTTGTTTGCATATCATTTGGTTAGATACTTAGATGTCACACTTTTATTTTATTTTATGAAACAAATAAACGCTAACCTGTGTTTCACACGAGACATATAACATGTAGTATAAGTTATAACGGTAAATTACCACTCAATAATTAGTAGACATCATTATTCCAATTTACATGGAGTGCTATTTGTTCATTTATATTTTTCACTTGAAAAATGAGATAGATATATGATTTTAACATACGAGTAGTATTTGTAACTCTTATATCCTCTTATGAGTAACATTTTTCTTATTCTATCTATACCAGATTTTCAGAACAATTGTTGCGAAGTATATCAGGACAATTGGGAAGAGAAAGTAAGCATACAGCGTCTGTAGTCCAACGGTTAGGATAATTGCCTTCCAAGCAATAGACCCGGGTTCGACTCCCGGCAGACGCAGATTTTTATTTTTTTTTATTATTTTTGTTTTTGGGGGTTTGGGGGGTATAAAACACTCCCTAGAGATTTACCTTTTAATTTTTAAAATTTTTATTTGAAGTTTCGGCCAATAAAGCTAATTTATAATATCATCAACATGTTACATGAGTAATAACCAGTGATTGGCAACATTTTGATGGTGTTCTGATGTTGTTATCAACTACACTCCTCGTAAGAGGTCTCTTTAACTTCCAGGTCAACTTAACATCTAGGTCTCCTTATCACCTATCAGGCAAACACTTTTCACTAGGAGTATGATGAAAATGAAATCAACTTTAAAAAAAGAGTTGATTTATGAAAATTATTAATTACATATTTTAGTTATTGAATGGTTTATGCAGAGGTATATTGAAAATTAGAAGACACAATCTTCTATTTATATTCCATATATCAGTAAGACATTTTGCTACAAATTTAAGTCAAGACGGACAATTTGGCCTTTGGGTCATTTCATTTGTACACCTTAACAACACTTCCACTTTTCCATCCAAAAAAACAAAACCCTCCTTTACAACATAAACCTTCCAAATCAGGTGCCTTCGCAGATAATTTCTGCAACAAATCAAGTATATTTCGACCAGCGAAGTTGGTATTGCTATCACATTTATACTCGGAAAATTTCAGAGACAAGTATATATATATTTTCTGTATTTACTTTCGTCCGATCACCAGAATGAATCATCTGTGCAACTTGGACATGAGCATCAGCAAAACAAATTTCAATTGGCCACCAGCAAGGTCACCTCTACTATAATAATGAATGGTAATAATTAAAACACATTTAGGAAACGAAGCGTTAGCAGAAGATCAGAAAAATCTCGAGGGCTCGATCATATTTGCTGCTTTCGAGTGAGCCTTCCTGTCGAAATGCATTAGAATGCATGTAGCCGGTGTTACAAATGAGATCCTTGATGCTCCTAGTAATACATGGTTGCTTAGTCCGGGCAACTTGTGCAGTGTGCCTCTGACGAGTGATGAATTTCTTTCTCAGAATGAACTTAGAGGCAGTTTCAGTTGTGAAAGGTCCGTCATTAGCAGGGAATGACTCCATTCAGAGTTTCATTTCTGCAGGCATGTGTGAATAATTTAGAGAGAGAAAACTGTTTCCTAGATCAATGTGGTAAGAACCATCTTAATTGATTAGCATAAAATGAAATGGATGTTTTTGTCCCTTCATTAAGATTTGAGAGTGCCAAAGTCCAAGTGGAGGGGTCATGAAATAAATAACAAGTGTGTAAAAGAGGAAAAGAAGTAAAATGGTGCAGTATTTGGTGAAGTACACCTTTCAGATCACACCACATCAGCTAATCAACACTTACGTAGGTGCGTTTTCGAATCTGGACTCATGACAACTATATAAAACTTGGAAGTTATAAGAATTCCTTAACAATAATGCAAATTTTACCAAATTGTGTTCCAAAAAATTTAAGTTATTGCAAACATGGGAACATACATAATATATTAAAGAAAGAACTAAAAAGAAGTCACTGCTTTACTCCTAAGTTGGTGCTCTTTCGCATTGACTAATTCAATAAATGAAAAGGTCATCAAGGAATAAGATGTATAGTATATTTAAGAATCACCAAATATAGAAAATAAAATAAACTAATCTCTAAGTTCCATGATAACTACATAAATGACTTGCGTACGTGTCCAAATTCATTTTGACGATAACTTAGTCATCAAGGGAAAATTCTAAGAAGGAATTCTATGTCAGGCCTCAGGGGGGTGTGGACAGTGGAGGTGGGTAGACGGATAATTAACGTTGTGGTTTCAAATGGTTCTGAACTTGGGACATCGGTTAATTGACTTGACAAACAGAAAAATATAAAAATTGAGTTCATACCGAGATTTCCACAAATAAGGCCTAAACCTTTGCCATGTGTGCATCAGCCAGAGAAGAGATGAGGTCCTCCCGGGACTGAGATCGCCTGCTTTGGAGACGCATCTGACTTCTGCTGTGAGGGCTCCAGAAAGAACCTATGCCATTATTGTCAAATTGCATCTGTCCTAAGCTACCTGATGAAAAACTATGTGAAACACCACCTGTGGCTGCTGGACTTGACGAAGAATCAGTGAGCTGAATGTTGCCTACACCAAACCAAGATCCTGTGCCAAATGGCCTCTCTTGGTCACCGATAGTAGTTGGACTCAATGGCATCTTTACCCTTCCGTCCCCTGAAAAACCCACATTGTCACATCATTTGCTAAGGCCAACAATAGGGTGGCATTAATTGAAAAGCTAAAAAGATGCATATAAGTTCGTAAATACAGTCCTTGTTGTATCCGACATTCTATTGTACACGTAGCTGCTTTATGTATTCATCACGTGGAAACATGGACTTTCCAATAAAGAATCAACTAGCAGAACCACCACCCATCTCTAAGGTCATTCCATGTCCAAAGGCACAGAGCAGAGGGCTCCTTCATCAATATTCTATTTACATCTGAAACAAGGCTTATTGCTTTCTTCCATTAAAAAAAATAAAAAATAAAAAAGCTTATTGCTTTCAAGTGGAAAGCTATGAGGCAATCAGGCAGACAGTCAAAAAATTAATAAAACAGCTGCGTCTGTTGGAAGATCAAATTGGAATACATCCTCTCAACGGACATCAATCACAACCCAAAACCTGTATTTTAAATTTTAATGCAATGGTCCAATATTTCTAGTCAATACAGAGTTTCCAACCTACTTTGAGGCCAACTTTCAGAATACTACCGCTGATGAATATGGAGGAAAAAGATCTACAAATCTATAACACTTGGCCTGCTTAGTGATGTACGGAAAGTTGCAATCAATTATAACACCGCAATCAGAAAAGTGAGCTTGAGATCTTACCTGAATTCCTAGGGCTCCAACCTTGGAACCGGAAAGGGGATATATTCAAAACTGCTGTTGGTGTACTATTATGCCTGAAAAGAGGAAGATGCATTCTGCGGAAATATCTTGGCAGCCAATTTCCAACACATGACAATGCACAAACCAATAAAAACGATGATATCAACAAAACGGCAAAAAGAATCACAGGATCTATCTTCATTTGGAACAGTTCAAATGTATGAAGCTCTGTTCTTGTCGCAAAACCCTTCCCAGCTTCTACAAGGGCAACCCCTTGTGTCCAGGTGGTCCCTCCCGAACCAACCGTCATCTGACCTTCAGTTATATGCAGCCCCTCCCTCAGCAATAGAACTATGTAGGGTGCCCTAAAGCAGTACTGTTCTATAAAGGGCTGTGGTGGAACGCTTTTGTACGCAACATCCCATGTTTTCTCGCAAAACTGATGCCCCTTCTCCAATATGTCATCGAAAGTTGCTTCTGAAGTCAAGTTGAAGAACCGATAGACAACAAAGAAACCAGACATTGCATAGAAGTGACCTTGAGGATGGGGAAGGTCTTCAGAAAGAGCACAAGGTTGCACATCACAATCGATACCAGGGCTAAGATCAGACCATTCAGACAAATTGACAGCAAGCTTTGCAAGAGCACTACATTCTGCCCAATTTGGAGAACCAACAAGCCAAACAGGCACTCCAGGCTTTCCTCCTTTTCTTACTTTCTCTCCATAACGAGGGCTCCCAGTCGCTTGGTTCACGGAAGCACACTGTGAGCACATGTATTGACTTTTATACCCAGAATGCAAGCACGGATGTTTAATTTCTATCTTCCCATGAGCTAAATCTTCATTACTAACTTTTGGCATCCCTTTGAGAAGACGAACAACAGATTTGTCAAAGGCATCATTTAACCCATATCCTGAGAGAGAGTAGGCACTTAGATGATGGTTAACAGGTCCAATGCTCAGATTTAAGTTGGTTTTGTTATGGACAGGTTCCTTGCTCTCAAAGGTTACTTGCAGCGATGAACCACCCATATCAAGGGCACCAAAAGTAGCCTTTTTTGGCATTGCCCCTAAAATACCTGTTTCATAATTCAGAGCTATCCATCCATAATAGGCTTCCTCTGTGCCACTGATAATCTTGACCCAATCCCTTTGACACAAGAAAGGGGAATTTCTCAGTATCGACCACGCATGATTAAGAAGCCATTCTGAGTCTGGCGTTGGTAACCTACGAACCCCAGCAGTAGCATAAAGAAAAAGAGAAGTAGTTTTATGTGAATTCTTTGGGATCTGCTTCTGAGCCCACCGAAGAAGTGGCTTTATTGCAGACTTCAGACCAGTAGAGTTGCGTACCAATTTATCAAGTCCAGGCTCAGTCTCCATACGGTTATAAGCACGTCCACTCTGTCCCTTTGGCTTTCTATAACCCCCTGAATATGATGTCAATACAATGGGAAGATTACCATTCTTATTGTGAGCAACAGAAGCCTGATATATGTATATTCGAGTACCCGTACTCCCACAATCAAGTACAACATAAAACTTGGAAGCTCCGCCAGACCACAAAGAATAAATAAATTGACCTAGTAAGAAAACAAGGAAACCGAAGAAAATAAGGCAAAGAAGGGTCAGCAGTATTCTGACCCACTTCCTCCGTAGAAATGGTGTACTCGGTGGTACTTTATCCTTTGAAAAACTAGGGCTGGATATCTCTCTGCGAAAAGGATGAGGAGGCTTTCCATGTATGACATCATTTCCAAAACTGAGATCACCATCTTCAGGATCTAATCGACGATATATAGAAAAATCTTGTAAGGATGAAGATAACCGCATGTTGTTCATCTGTGCAGGGCTGTTAAAACTAACTTCATGTCCAGGTGCTTTTGGAGGTGACAATCCAGCTGGCATGTAAGGGATAGAAGAGGAGTGCCGCATGGATGAACGATTTGGTGCAGAAAAGAAAATTTCTGAAATTTTACTAAACACCATTTCTCAAAATTCAGAAACACTCATCTTTCTTTTAACATGGTAACATCAGGTGCACCTGCTTGCAAATTGTACGCTCAGGCTCTCCAGAAGATGAACCACCAATCCAGACTTGCCACTGGCATGCAAAAATCCTGTGAACAGAACGAAATTCACTGCATTATGAACTTGAGCTTCACAGAACAGCTGTTCTCTAGTTAGAGTAAAACAGATTTTAAGGACATCAAATTTTGAACATCCTGGTGTTTTTCAAGTACCCAACTCTAGGCAATTACCTTCCTTTTCCGGGTATCTTATAGCAGAACATCCACAAGATGCACATAAAACCACACCAGATACTAATATATGGAAACAACCAATCGCATAGCTAAACGGGAAGCAAATGATATTGACTTGCTATTCAATCTGATACTTCTCCTCATTGGTTTAATGATTTGAACACCACAAGATGCGTTCAAAATTACAAAACTATGTGCAATAAGATAAAGCTTCTAAAATTATCCCCAAATTTAGGCCTTTGAGGTAGCAAGGGAAATCATGAATCATGTGAACTACTCAATTGCTTTCCAAATACACCCATTAACCACTTTGATATTCCCTGATACATATATCCAATTCCATACATTACATCTCCCGCATAATAAGGGCAAAAATCAAAACCACACCGACACTGCACCCACATAGAAAACAACCCAGTTAATGATTCACTATCATAACCCAGAATTGAAAAGTTCCATACAAGCAATTTTCATCAACAATGTGTCACACAGCATTTCAATTCATCACCTTCCTTGCATCAAGAACAAAACAACAAAAATGTGCAGTGGGTATTTTGTCATACCAGTCAACACAATGAACAAATCAGTTTGTCGGCAACTGATAAACAATAAACCCATTTCATATTCACACCACCACACACAAACAAAAGTATACTAGTGCCCAGAAAAACAACAAAATTTTCAAATCGGGTGTTATCAAAATTCCAAACTGATCCCAAATCTACAATATTAGCTAATACTAACCTCTAAAAACCGCCGATTCAAAGGAGTGTGAGGGCAGATCAAAGCCTGAGATTTCTTGGTTTTGCCTCTTACTATCTCAAAGTGACAAACTGTGAGGGATTTCAACTGCAAAAATGCTGATGGTGTGAGAGAGAGAGAAGGGTGAGTTGGGTGATGAAGAAAGAGTGAAGTGATGAAATGGGCAGATTATGATAGTGAGGAGAGTTGTTGTTGCTCTTCTTCTTCTTCAAAATCTCTCTCTCTCTCTCCTCTCTCTTCTCTTTCTCTTTCTGGGTGTTGTGTCTGTGTGTGACCCGGTGGCGCTGATCCGATCTCCGGTTTTCAGGAACATCCAACGGAAGCAACTCTCAAATTCTTTTTCTTAACGGAGAGTTTTTTTTTTAAAAAAAAAGAGTAAAATTCTCTTATTGTGTGAGAAAAAAAAAGGGTAAAAAAGGGGAACAAGGTGGAGTGATAGTGTGTGAACGTGTGAAATTGGAGGTCAATTTACAAAAGTGACGACTTCTTCTTTTGTGAGCCTAGTCCTAGATGCACTTCTAGGATCATTAAAAAGAAAAAACGTTAATATTACGAGTATTAAATTATCCAGATTCTTGAATTTTTGTTTGGAATAGGGTTGAAATGAAGACTAATTAACATATTAGGCTGGGGTAAAACCTACTTACCATTTTGGTATTCACATATGATCGCGACACCACGATCTGCCGCTTTTTTTTTTTTTTTTTTTTTTTTCGCGTAGCAGAGTAAAGCTGTTGTGGCTGAGGGCGTCTTTATGTTGCTACAATTTTCCTTTAAGTGGTTAGATTCCGTGGAAAGAAATCTCGCCCTACCAGAGGGGCAACTTTACTCCTGATAAGTCGCACTCAGCAATAGCGACTTTCCTCTGCTACGCGGGAAAAAAGGTCGGATCGTGGTGTCCCGATCCTACGTGGACACCACCGACACCACCATGATAACAGTTTATAATCGAGCCTAATTTGGTAATTAGTTTCCATTTCAGCCTTATTTCAAAAAACAAAAAAACTCCCTTTTATGCTTGTCTTTAGAATTATACTCCATTCGTTTTATAATGTATAGGAAAGAAATACATAATTTTTTCATATTATATAATACATCAGATTTACAAAAATATTTATTGTGACATTTTTGCCGTGTTTTTTTTTTTTTTTTTTTTTTTGGTGCAAAGGTGGGTTAAGCCCTAGATTTATTAGCTAGCAATTCTTTTCTTGATTTAATAGCTTCTTATTATGTGTGCCAACTCAAAAAACAACTTATAGCATGAAATAGATTAAGTATTTATTATTATACATAGAAAGTAATTTATATCATCATTAGTTCATTAAAGTGTGTAGCACAAAGTCATTAGTTTAATTAGCTTAACTTATGTATTATTGGTTGTATTTATGCTCAACTTATTTTTCACACTAAGCATTGTGACTCTTTTTGCATTGAGAATAAAATTATGATACTCACTATCGATCAAGTGAAGTGACAATCACTTAGAACAAAAGTGGAAGACAAGATGTACACGATCCATTATCACTTAATTATTTCTTTAAATGAGGCCCTAATAAGTAAGGGAGACAAGTACAATCTTATCCTAACAACTATATCACATATCACAATTAATATGACACATAACTAATCTATTTTAACTTTGCAATTGCCCAGAAAGAACTTAATTTGTCCATTGTTTCACACCATTAATAAAATTATACATCATATGCCAATGAGATCTTGACCTAATAGCTAAGATTGAAACCTTGAGTACATTAGATTCCAGGTTCGATTTCCCCTCCCCTTGTTAAATGTAATTTATTGTATTGGTCTTTGTGCCTCCCTTGGATCCAAAAAAAATAAATAAATCATACATCATCAAATTATTAATATTACTATTGGTGTCTAAATTTTCTATGGTTATGGCTTATTTTTTTACCCCGTTGACCTAGTCCATTTAACAAAAAAAAAAAAAAAGAAAAAAGAAAAAGAAACAAATGAGTATATATTTTCAACACGACAATCGTAAGCAAATTATAAATGACTTATAGAAAGTAGTATTCCAATGAGTTTACGCCTTACATCATGCATTCCCTTCATTCAATACTAGCAGAGTATATATGATTATCTTGTTTTTCGAGAAAAATATACTATAATTTATCTTCATATTTGTAAGGATGCCCTTAATCATTACAGGTGTCGAGGTTCATCCGATTAGTTACTAGATTGGGTTGATCTCACCCTCCCCATCCCCTTCATAATTACCATGTCGAAAAAAATTAACACGATAATAAGGATCTCAAGTCTGACAAATCTCGAGACAAGTGAACTTAGTATAACTTTGTTGACATTCATCATTAAATTTAAATCTAATTATAAAATTAGTTAAATTATAAGTGTAAGCGCTCTTTCATATCAAAGTGAAATTCGTTTGTTTTATGAGGTGAGAGGTGCGGTGCAATGATGCGACCTCCCAATTTCGTGATCTCGATCCGACATCGAATACTTATTACCCCTCATTTTATACGAACTATAAAGCCCGGGGCCAAGTCAGCCTCCAAACCCCCCAAAATTGGTATGTTGAATGGGCAATATACTCCATCACGGAGGAAAACTTCAACTATGATGGCTTTTATCAAGTCAAATTGGGATTGAAAATGTCGTAGAATATATCCCAAAAAGATAGACAAATGTGCACACAATTGCATGACCATAAGTCGGTGGGCATAAGTAGGCACCTATGAGTTTGGCTTTTTAGCATGTTAGGTGGAATTAAGACGGCAAATAATAGTAAGGATCAAGTGATTGTCATAATAACACAAAAAAATCACCAGTACTAGTACTAGTACTAGTATTTAATTGATTCTTTGTTGTCTTTAGAAAGACTAAAAGTTGATTATTGGTGGACCATTAATATCTTTGTTACAACCACCAAACTTGGAGGTGAGATTAGACGTCTTTGTCAATTCAACCATTAACATTAGACAACAAAGAAAGTGTCAAAAGTGTTTTCAAGCAAACTATACTATCCTATATGTATGGTTTATTCTACACCACATAAGAGAAGAAAAGAATCACAAATTCCAGCACACAATTATCCCTGTCAGTCTCTGCATCATCGCTCCGCCTAGTGAACAGCGACATGAACTTACTGTTAGGGTAAGCAAATTGCACAAATTAATGAACTCGAGTGATTATTCTTAATCTCTCGGTTACTCTACTTCATTGTTTAAAAGTTCTCGAATTCGTACATTTCCTTGAATTTTGTTTTGTCAGGATCATTGGTATCACAGTTGTTGATCCTCTGACCTGCATTTTTCATTTCCTACGACGGAGCTACTCAATAAGCATCACTGTTGGAGTTGGAAGAGGCTACGGAAAGGATTCATTTCCTACGACGGAGCTACTCAATAAGCATCACTGTTGGAGTTGGAAGAGGCTACGGAAAGGATAAAGGAAGGGCACTCTCAATCCCTCATAGCGCACTCTTCACAATACAGAGGGCTTAAAACATACTTGAGGTGCGTGACAAGTGATACTCAATTATATGGCGTTTGGCTGAATGGTGGTACAACACCAATTTTCAATTGGAAGAACCCGTCCCTCCCATACAGCCAGGAGAATCGACTAACGATGCTGTTAATAGAAGAACCCGTCCCTCCCATACAGCCAGGAGAATCGACTAGCGATGCTGTTAATAGAAGCTTGGAGGATAGAGAAGAGATGATTAATATGTTGAGGTGGCACTTACAAAGAGTACGACAGGGGATGGTACAGCTTGCTAATACAACACAGACCTTAAAGGTCTTTAACATTTGGTGACTGGGTGTAACTTAAGTTGCAGCCCTACAGGCAGGCTACTGTGGTGAAAAGGCCTAATTAGAAGTTGGTCCCTAAATACACACACCTACATTTCCCCAATGCAAGTATAATAGCATCGACGGAGTACATTCTCAGTAAATTACAAGAATTACAGGCCCACTTGTAAATACAGTAAAACAAATTAGCGTTCCTAAGTACAAAGTCACTATTCTTCCTCCGGTTCCTCTTCTTCTTGAAGAAGGTTTTCTCTATTATCATGTGCCCAGAAACCGCGAACATCTATGAGCATGCTGGCAACTGTACCACCTTGCTTGCATCCCAGTAAATCTTGTAATGTAATCATCAAGGGATCCACAGGCTTCACCATATCCCAGATTTCGTCCCTCACGTCTTCAATACATAATTCATAATTTCCTCCCTCAATCCATTTTTGGTGTACATCTCTGTTAGATTGGGAAGAAAAGGGACAAAGATAAGTTATGACATTTGAGCTGACATAGTCATGCATTTGATATAAGAATATTTACTGCTACTTAACAAGTCCAATCTAATAGTCTAGTCTCCAAGGCCAATCTGTATCTGTCAATTTGAGACTCGCAGACTTCACTTAAAACTGCGTGAAGGAAAGTACAGAAATTTTTGTAGGAAGATTGTATCGTGTTGCATCTCAAACTTATGGATGCCACTCTTTCTTGTCTTCCATTTATGCAATAATGTGACTCCCCCTAGCTACCCAGCAAAAGAAACTTTTTACAAACAAGCTTATTAGCCAATATAGAATCCTTATTGTCATGGCAAACAAAGGAAAACCCTTCAGTATAACAACAAAAGAATCAATACTAGAATTTAAAAAGCTAATAATATCAAACAGACAATTGTTCAGACTTCAGAACAATGAAAATATCTTCATGTCCTGATAATTTCATAAAACAATTCTACTTCGTAGTAGAACTGCAATTATTTTGCAGAGAACATATCACAAGTAGTTTAAATATGAGCAGAAAACTGAAGATTTGTGTTCGAATAATGTAGGAAACTATTTCCATTTCTAGCAGTGAATGCCATACCTGAAAAGTACGTGTACATCAGCTGTTGTTAGGTAGCCCCGACCATTAAGATCAAGACACCGGAACAAGTATGTCAACCCCTCAGGAGTGTCTTTGTTTTCAAGAGCTAAAACAAAGTCCAAGAAATTCTCAAAATTCATCTCTCGGGCATTTCCGGCACCACTCTTCCCACAACGTACATGCTCATCGAACACTGCAGCAACCATTACAGAGTGAATTTTGAAAGATAACTGGCCAGATAAGCTCAAGGCCATTGTCTCAAGCTTGCAAGACAAAATTATGAGATATCAAAACTGTCCAGAGAGGAACACAGTAATGCTTTGTAATTAGTACTAGATGTCTATTGTTTTCTGGGTAAGAAGTTCACCTACATTTTACTAGTTGACCAATTAAAAGCCTACTCTAAACTACGATGCAGATATCTGATAACTTCAAAATCTGACCCAAGCCCCATGTCATTAAAAGTTCCATGATGGAAAATAAAACCATGGGACAGCCATCATAGATTCCTTATGAGCCTATATTGACTCTGGTAGACAAAAGTATCAACTCAATCTCAATAAGATGACCTCCAGAGCAAGTACACTTTCATGAAAAGCGCCACTGTTCAAGTGAAGACAGCTCAGAATAGGGCAGACAAGAGACATTGAGACAGCATGCACCAGCATTTCACAGATTCACAAAAATATTAGTCTTTCTTACCCCTCTCAATAAATATATCTGTCAGTGTTCCATCTGCATATTCTCGGAGTTCTTGCTTGCTCAGGCTGCTACTCACATCTTTATCAAGAGCTAGGAACATGTCTAAAAAAAATTCAAAACACAAACAGTTGTCAGCCTCAAACATTCACACGAAGCTTTAGCAACCTCACAAGAGTAGCTTTTTCAGACAATGACTAACAGAACAAACACCACATTACAGGCACAAATACACATAAATATAGCTTCCTTGCAACTCAACCTGAAAATGAAGTTTGACCTCCCCTCTCCCTACCCGAGAGAGGGAGGGGGCATGAGAGAGAGTGAGGTAGAGAGGCTGTATAATGAGATGATGTCACCAAGAAGTAAAACAAGAAAAAAAGTGTTCAATACCACTTTTTCCATCTCCAGCATCTAGTACACAAACATCTTTAAACAATAACTGGTACTCCACATCCCCAAACAGTATCCTACCAAAATAATAATTTAAATATATTTCTAAGCCAAGATTAAGATTAATCCGATGGCCCAAATTTATGTACTTGTTAAGCAAAAAACGGAACTCTTCTCAATTAATCATCCAGACTGGCTCTGTAATGTCTGAACCTATAGCACGCCCGGCCCCCACATTCTCTCCTCCTCTACTAGTACCCAACCATGGGTTCCCAATCTAATCAACTTTTATTAAATACCAAATCTCATCGAGTATTTCCACAAGTACAACACCCAGTTAGAATAAACACAAACCACGCATCCTCTAATCAACTGAAAGAATTGAAATGATTATAATCTGGAAAAATCAAGTTGAACTAAGGAGTGAATTGAAAAACAAAGTCAAGGTACTGGCTTGAAATCCCAAATGTACATTTTAGATTTACAGAATTCCAAACAATAAGTCAAGCCATGGCAACACTTTCAAAACATAAATCCAAGAGAGAATCATTCGTAATTATCTCCATTCTGGAACAATCGGGTGCTTCAAGAAGTCAATCTGCCATTATTGTTAGAGTATAAGGGGTAGATTGGAACTATCGTTGAAGCAATACATGAACAAGGCATAGCCCCGGTGAGGTTCATCAACGCCATGCTATAACTGATCAATCACCTCCAGCATGTCGAGTAGCATATCGATGATTTCATCCAGCTAGTAAATGATGAAACTTCTTCAGATTGAGGCTATTTTTCAGATCATGCCAGGGAAGGGGGAGGGTACAGAGGAGAGATAACCCAATGTGAGGTGTTTCAGATATGTGAATGTTATTTTTTCTGGCTTTTATATCCAGCTGAGAAGTTCGGGTAAATTGAGGCCTGCGAGTCTTGAGCCATTACATTAATCTCATCCAAAGACTTAGATTTAGTTCTCATGGTTCTCGCCAAAAGGTGGTTCTCATGGGAACCACTCCTGATTTCAAGAAAAACTCTAGGAACTCCAGAGAGCCAGAGACAAGTCTGTTTACTGTGCATCGCTGGGAAATATGTAGTACTCTCTCTTCAGCACTATTTGGTTCTATGATTTATAGTGAAAACCTTTATCCAGGACTGAAAAGGTTAAATCCATGCTTCTCGTTTGGTTTTCTTTGTATCATTGTATGGTGAGCTCTTTTCCAAGGATATGATACATTGTCACAATTTTTATGGAAAAAGAGGGGAAGTTTAAGGTAGTTTACAAGGAGAAATAAAAGGAACTATAGAGTTCAACTGAGTTACCTACCACATATGCGTTGTGCAGAGGTCAAGGAGAACCAGTTCTCAGCTTGTTCAGTGTCAGTGACTTCCTCCTCACTTTCCTAATTTAAAACAAACCCATCAAAATGCAAGATAGCATCAGAAGCTCCAAGTCTCAGTGTCTTATTTTCATCATATTTTTGAAATTACAAGGATTGCACCAACTACAAAAGAATTCACACTTCTGGAGAAAAGTGCACAGAAGAAGCCGAAGTCATGACATGTTTACATACATTATCAAGGACTACAGTGCAACAATTGCAACCACATGTGAAAGTATATATGCAAAGGTTTACTGCCAACGGCAGAGGGAGACAAAAAGTACCTGGTGTAATTCCATCAACTCCTGCAAACAGTTACTTAAAAGCACTTTTTTTATACAGGCCTTCCCTGCAAAATAGAAAAAGTAATTACTCAAACTGTGCAATATCTGAACTTAACATGTTAACAATTTTAAGAAAACAGAAATGCTTCAGAGATTAGGAGCATCATCTCCCAATCTTGGGGTTGAGGCTCAATTCTTATCCACGTTGTGCCTCCTTTATAACTAAAAGGTGTGAACTACTTTTCTCCAAATTGATAGCTGACAACCATTTATGTATTCATTCTCTTTTTTTTTTTTTTTTTTTGGGAGGTTGACTTTTTGGGGAGGTTGCCTCCTTTTTTTTGGGTTTGAACCACAGGTTCACCCTGACCCTTTGGGCCAAGCCTAATCCTGTTCGCACCAAGTCGGCCCACGAAAAGGTAAAGTGCTCCCACTATGTAGTTTCTCCATTCACAAGATTCGAACCCTCGACTTTGCTTAAGGGATAAGAATGCTGATCCACTCACACCAACCACTTATTCGTGGGAGGTTGCCTCCTTTATAACCAAGAATTAAGCTGAATCGCCACGATTAGGATATGTGGCCTTCACATGACTTGGACTTGGGAACAAGGATCGAGAATGGCTTTTAGAGTTGATTGAACGCATCTATTTTCAAGAGAATTTCCGAGTTTTTGATCTATTTTGGAGCGTCCAAGAGCCATATTTCCTAGTGTCCATGGATCCATTACAGATGCTAAGAAATCTCTTAAGAGGATGGCATCGTTCACCATTTTCAATATCTTCCTCGGCTTCTTACGGTCTATCTAACAAATCACACTTTTCGAAGAACACTTCCACAGTTCCACTCCATTGGAGAAAAATAAAGAGAAACTGCCGTCTATCTCATAACAAACCCCCATTTACAGACCACAAAATCTGCCTAGTCCAATTAGAAGTAGGAAATATCCAACTTGGCAAACAAGAAGCACGTAACTTACCAAAACACATACTAGTTCCCTAATTTCACCCAAGTTCTAAGGATTATGGTTAGATGCCCCATTAAGGCACCCAATGGTGCACTTCTATGAGTAAATATTTGTTTTTTGTCGTTAAAAATATTAAAAAAAAAAAAACAAATTTTATCTTATCTACTATTACTAATTTACTCATTGATGTGCAACCTTGGGAACTATTTCCCAAGTGTAATATTTTCCCAGTTAACTTTGTGGCAATAAAAAAAAATTCTAGAAGCAGGCCAACCACCACATTCTCACTGAAGTACATGCTCATAACATGTTTAGTAGCTCAACTTAATTTTAGCAACACCATATATGCTCTAACACTTGTTTTAAGTGGACTTGGTTATGAGCAACAAAAAAATAAAAATAAATAAATAAAGTGGACTTGGCTATAAGTCCCTATCATTTAAGTATGCCTAGAAGTTTTTTTTTTTAGATGAAGAAAAAGTATATTAATATCAGTCAAAAGAACAGCAGTAGAGGACAAGTTGTCCTCCACCGGAAGCAGTTACAAGTTTGTCCAATTTGGTTGGACATCTGAAATAGTACAACCCCCAAAAAGCCTCAGCTGCTTTAGCCCATAAAGATAAGTAAGTTATCCTATCCCATAACATATCCGGAGTAGCAAAGGTCCCAGTAAAAACCCGCGCATTCCTCTCAAGTCATAAGCACCAGAGCACTGCCAACAAAGCATTATGCCAGAGCATTTTCTTCTCCTTCCCTCTCCCAAATCCCACAAAACGAATCTGTAAAAAATCCAATACACTGGACGGACAACCCAGTCCTCCCAGCCAGACCAAACCACCTACTCCAAATCTCACTCGCCAGATTACACCCAGTATGTCTAGAAGTTAAACTTGGCAGTTTCTACAAATTTGGACCTAATTTGGAATTTCCAAGTACATTCGTCCAACTATCCCTATCCTTTCAGGATAAGGACTTTTAAACATCCTACATTAAGAGATTTAGCATTTTCCATCATCAAAGTTAATCCATGCAAAAAAAAAAAAATTACCAACAACACAAGAGTGGGTAAAAGAAAACTTTTTTTAAAAAGCATGAAGTAGGGGAAATGCCAGGCTACCAACTTCTTTTAACAGCATAACAACAGAAATATACAGTAGAGCAGCACACACCTCGTCTTTGTGGATCACAAAAGAAAAAGAATTTGCGTGCAGCAATCCGGCAGTACATTTGTACAAAGGCAGAAGGCATATCACACAGTTGTGCCAAGTTAGGTATGAGGCCTCTAATGTAAGATTCCATTTCCTGGATATAATAGACGGTTTATCAAATTTTGTGTGAAAATGATTTATGAATATGTGAAGGACGAAGTAGTATCTTCATCAGGCGTACATAGATGAAACAACAGAAGATACAATAGTGAAGAGTTCGATTAGTACACACATGTTGTTGGAGGAAGCCATCAGAATCTTCATCAAGCTCGCTCATATCAATTCTTGCTTGCGTAAGTGAAACCTGAACAACAAACCACTATTAGCAATAGCATTATAAAAAATTAAAAAAAAAAAAAAATCAAAACTAGAAAGGTAGTCGACCCAATGTCCTATATGTTCAATTGTAACCACCACCATGGTCATTGTTGTAAACTTGTAACTTGTGTTACCCGGACTCGGCTACAACTCTACAAATGTCCAATTGGGATACTAGTATTTTCAGCCCAAAATAAAGTCCCAAGTATCTGTAGCTGCGAGGGTTAATTGTGAGGGAAAATGAGGAGTCCAAGTAACATATTATAACTGTCATAAAAGGAAGGGAAGAGAATGTCTATCAAAAATACAGTTAATTTCTTGTGCACACATCAACATGAACATTATATACTACTTCTGAAAATAAAAGAACTGCAAAGAAAAGGGGGACAAAAGGGAAAGAAAGACCAGCTGGACATACCGTACGCATTACATAAAGGTAGAATGGGAGGATGGCGATTCTTCCTTGTTCATCTTTCTCGAACTTCATGAAATTGGATGGACTGAAGAAACGTCGGCATTTGGGGCCAATTTGCTCTGTACATACTGAAGCAATATGGCAAAAATCTTCATAATTCATCTACACGAAGAAATATGAAGCAGAAATCAGGACCTCAAGGTAATTTATAGAACACGTCTTAAGAAAAACATTACCAGGTAGGAGGAAAAAATCTTCATATTCAATACCCTAGATGCGTTGAGGTGTTGTGTGGTAATGGGCCTAGCCCTTTGGGCTTAGGTTGCCTCTGAGATTAAAGGACTAGTGAGGGCCCAATTATCTATACCTTGAAAGGTTAGGAATAAAAAATTTAAAGAATAAGAACCAATCCAATTATCAAATTTCCTATTTCATCTATAGAAAATGTCTACAGGAGATAGAAATCTAGAGGACTCCAAGGTCAATGCAGAAGCAGCAAGCTGAGAAATCTACAATCATATGTCCAAAACAGAACATACTAGTGGTAACCACAAGCCAACAGACCAGCCGACACATGTGATAAGCAGCAGTACTTGAAACCTTTTAGGCTGAAGCCTCATTTACATACCACCAAACTTACTTTAAAACTGTAAGGGTATCAAGTAAACATATGAATCCCTAATGATAATCAGTGACATGGCAGAATGCAAATGCCTGTCTTCATGTGCTTCCAGCAGCAAATTTCATAACATTAATAATTAACAGCTAACTACGTTAGGGAACTATGATGTTCTGAAAACAGGGTAGAACCACTGGGAACTGACTTTTAAAACAACTGAGTAAAGCAAAAAGGTGATGCTGTTGATTATCATAAACAGAAGCGAAATTACCTTTTCAGCACCAGTAGCATCATCAATGACACAGTTCTCTCTTAAGCAGACCCACATGGCATCCAAATCATCAGCATTAAGCAATAGATCTGATTGTTTCTGCAACAATGAAGACGCGTGTTATAATTATTAAAACTTAATGAATGAATACAAGAAACAGTGCTAATATATTACTCCCTCCGTTCACTATTTAAGATGACACATTCTGTTTTAATCCGTTCACAAAACAAGGTGACACTCCTTTTTTTTTTTGCAAATAATTCCCCTCATCAAGTCACTATCACCTTTATACCCACTAGTAAAGTAAGGGCAATGTGGTCATTTCCTTCTCTTCTTAAATATTGTGCCCAATAGTAAGTGTCATCTTAAATAGTGAACAGATGGAGTATTTGTTATCAGCCCAAGTTGTGCAATGGCTGATCTTCTAACTTGTTTTTGTTTAAAAAATGTACATTTAAACTATACATACTTTACCAAAAAAAATCTTATTCTAGCTACCTTGCATCCTAATACATCAGTACTTATAAAGTATTTCTTGAACTCATATGAAGGAATCAACTCCACCAAGAATTTTTTCAATCACATGCCTAGTAATGAAAATCTACTTATGTTTGTCTATCGTACATCATAACAGCAGCTCACAGGCTGTTAGATAACTTAGATTAACTCTGATAGATGCCATCACGTGTAAAATTTCACCTCATAGCACCCTCTCTTCCAGTAACTCACCACAATTACTATGCAGTATCAAAGTGTTTTCAGTTTTCTCTGAATAAGTCACCAAAGTAGATGCTCGAAAGAGGGAGAACCAATAATGCCCATCAATAACAACATCAGTTGTCTATTTCAACACACACCATATAGACTTTGCTAGCATTTCCATATAAAGACTACATAAGTACCTTTAGAAACCGAAACTTTGCCAGCCTCTGCACTCTGGAACTTATAGATCCTTCTTCTGGTTTCTGAGCCATGAGATAACGAATAAGCAAACTGAGAGTTAAAAGGGAAAAAAGGGCAGCGGATCAACACATATTACATCCAACTGTTTACCATATGCACAGTTGCGCATTTCTACTTTCTAGTACATCAAGAAAAGGACAACACAGCAAAATTATAAACTAACTTCATGTAATGCCTCATAACACACATGAACAAGAAGCTTAGGATGTGTATATAATGGAATTGCGCAGTTTCTATTTGTCAAGAATAAAATTGATAACAAAAATGTAGAGAACACCTTTGAAGTTTATCTCTACTATTTTCTTTAGTAAGGGAGTCCCAACTTATCCACAATTCTTTGGATAAGTATAAAAACACGGAACTCATGGCTTCACTAATGGAATGGGCCGTTTTCATATGAGTGCACTTCAGTATAATTTTGGATTCAAAAGCATGTTATGTGACCAAATATTTAAATAACCAAATCACAAGCATGAAAATGTTTTCTTTGATATTAGATAGGTAATTATGAAAATTGGAAAGCAATTGTTTTTTTGGATAATAGTTACTCTTTTAGAAAGATCTTAAATGAGCATCTATCCAAGCATGTTACATTATCTTGTTTCCTCATACATACTCCTTCGGTCCAACTAAAATGTTGTCAAATGCCATTTTGGTTTGTCCCACTAAAATGTTGTCATTACCTCTTTTGGTAAATAAATTCAATTGAAATGTCTATCCTAATTCCTACCCCATTTATTCTTTCTCACCCACTGACCCACCGCTCTCT
>BSSO01001055.1:0-26317 GCA_030267885.1 Mesembryanthemum crystallinum
TTAGTATTTTCGAAACATTTTATTTCAAGTTTTCAATTTATATAATTGTAATTATTAATGGTCAAAGTGTTGTCTTGGAGACCGCGCAAGTCAATATGTCTAAGTTATTGTAAGACGGAGGGAGTATTATTATTGTTGTTATCTCTCCCCTGATGAGTTATGATCGGGAAATAACAACATGGCTCATACCGCTTCATACTGGTTCTGACAATCCAACAAAAGAAAAAAAAAATATTGAAAAAGCCTTTGGCAGGGTGGGCTGGATTTTTAAATTTTTTTTGAACAGGTAAATTATGAGTCTCAAGACGCCATTATGAATTGAGCGGATAAGAGGATAACCTAACTCAAAAAATCCCTAACCAAAGATTAAAAGATGGATCAAAACATAAACTCTGTAATTTCCCATACAAATATCGGGTGTAGGATTCGAATCCCCAACCTAACCGTCATTTTTCTACTAGACGGGTTGTTATTGTCACTTGTCATTATCAGTAAGCTTGTGAGACGAACCTTTCCCGGTAAACCGGCCCGACTTCACTTACAGCAAAAAAAAACCACTCCTTTTTGTCTATTTTACCTTTTTGTGTTTATCTGAGTATTATTATATTATCTGAAATTATTTGGTGCGACATCGAAATGCTGTGTTCTGGTGGGCCCCACCATCCTGTGGCCACATCACTCAAATGATCCAATAATTTACACTTATCGGACCACGCCCATCGCTCTCTATCCACCGTCTGATCAAAATCAACGGCCACGATTTCGCGGCCACTTGTTTGTTTTGGGAATCTATGCGACACCCACTAAAAACTCCCCTCTCTCTCTCTCCTCCTCTCCCCCGCTTCGCCGTCTCTGTAAATTTCAACCGGTGAACAATCGGAATAAACCCTAATTTCCGAAAACGTGATTGTTTCAATTCAAGCTCGTTACTTTCTGTTTCAATGGTGGTTCCACATTTGATTTGAAGGAACAAAATTAAATCAAACAGTCCTCTCTCTCTCGGTTTATTCCAGGTGTTGATTTCTCTCTTTCTATGGCGTTCATTAATTTGGTTGTACTTTGAGATATCTATTTTTGAATTAGTTATCAATTTGTGAAAGAATTCATTCCCCTTACCCTAATTGATGTTGATGATGATGAGTTTATTCTATTTTTTACTATTTTATTTTTTTGACTGGGAATATTGGCTGAGCTGTGTAGGTTGAATGCAATCAATGCAAGTATATAATTTTGTGACACCTGATAAGTTTGAATTTGCCTTGCTGGGGGGTGCGATTTGTCTGAACAAATTTGGCATTGATGGTTTGTGCTCAGTAATTCTTTGAAATAGCACAAGTTCATCTGACTGAATTCAATATGGACTTTGGGTTATTTCTTTCAAAAAGTTCCACTTTTTCCATATGCATTTTCCTTATATTACTTTTCATTTATGTTTTTTTGGGTGTGGGTAGGACGGTGGGTGTGGGGCTGTTGAATATATGACTGCGATGCCAGAGCGAAGCTCAGTTTCGGGATTTCGGCCCTTAGGAGAACGTTACTAACAAACATGCAATAGCTGCTTCATACTCTATGTAGAAGAGAATAGCCAAAAACAGAAAGAACCTAGAATTTTGAAGTTCTAGCTCGATTATAGGGAAAATGATGGGAATATGTACTAAACATTTGTTGTGTTGCAGTGGAGAATTTGTTATCTCCCTCTGCCTACTCGTGTGCGCCTTGTCAAAATTGTGTTAACTGTTATCTGTTCTGTTCTTGTGAATTCTCTTATTGTTTTCAGTTGCGAGCTAATTGTTGATTTGTATATAGGGTTGCTGCATTGGATGGATGTGATGTGGATCCCTTGGTAGCCATGGATGCGGATGGTGAAGTTTTTGCAAATGTTACAGTTTTAACTTACAGAATGCATTGGGATGGACGTTGATGTTATTGATGTAGAAGAGGATAACATGAGGATCCGTGCCTCAACAGATAATGGAGATGCTGAAGGTAGTGAAGGCGGAGATGTGACACCAACTGGCATTTCTGTGTCTCAAGATGACAATGCAATTCCGGAGCCACAACTGGGTATGGAATTTGAGTCTGAAGATGCTGCCAAGACTTTCTATGATGAGTATGCTAGGCGTGTGGGTTTCAGCACCAAAATCTGCCAAACCGGGCGTTTTCGGCCTGATAACGGTGTCACTTCTCGGCAGTTTGTATGTGCCAAAGAAGGCTCAAAAAGGAGGCCTTCTGACATATGTGAAGCCATGCTTAAGATTGAGTTAACGGGTAGTAAATGGGCTGTTACCAAGTTTGTCAAGGAGCATAACCATCCCTTAGAAAGCCCTAATAAGGTGCAAAGCATTCGCCCCCGTAGGCATTTTGCTGGTGCCGCAAAGAATGTGGCTGAAACTTACCAAGCAGCGGTTATGGTGCCAAGTGGTGTTATGTATCTGTCTATGGATGGAAATCATGGAACTCGTACACCTATTGAAGCAAACCATGGAGGTAGGAGTGTCTCTCCTGTAGAATCGAATCGCCTTGTCAAAAACTCTAATTGCATAAACTATTCTGTTAAACCTGCCATGCAAAAGAGGACTTTTGGCAAAGATGCTCAGAATATGCTGGAGTACTTTAAGAAAATGCAGGCAGAGAACCCTGGGTTCTTTTATGCTATTCAACTTGATGAAGACAATCGAATGGCTAATGCCTTTTGGGCAGATGCAAGATCAAGGACAGCATATAGTCATTTTGGTGATGTGGTTACTCTAGACACCTCATACAGAGTGAAACAGTATAAAGTGCCGTTTGCTCCCTTCACTGGAGTGAATCATCATGGTCAAACTATTTTGTTTGGATGCGCATTGCTTCAAGATGATTCTGAGGGTTCTTTTGTCTGGTTGTTCAAGACATTTCTCACTGCTATGAGTGATCACCCTCCTGTTTCAATTGTCACTGATCAAGACAGGGCGATACAGGCTGCAGTGAGTCAAGTGTTACCAAAAGCCCGGCACTGTATTAGCAAGTGGCATGTTCTGAGAGAAGGCCAGGAAAGGTTGGCTCATGTTTGCCTTGCCTATCCCAATTTTCAGATGGAACTGTACAATTGTATTAATCTGACAGAAACAATAGAGGAATTTGAATCTTCTTGGGCTTCTATCATTGACAAGTATGACCTTAGGAGAAATGATTGGCTTCAGTCATTATATAATGCCAGAAGACAATGGGTACCAGTATATTTCCGTGATTCATTTTTTGCTGCTGTGTCTCCCAACCAGGGACTTGACTGTTCTTTCTTTGATGGTTATTTGAATCAAAATACCACCTTGCCAATGTTCTTCAGACAGTATGAAAGAGCTATGGAGTGCTGGTTTGAAAAGGAAATCGAAGCAGATTTTGACACAATCTCCAACACTCCAGTTCTAAGGACACCATCACCTATGGAAAAGCAAGCTGCAAATCTTTACACTAGGAAAATTTTCACAAAGTTTCAGGACGAGCTAGTGGAGACTTTTGTCTATACTGCAAATAGGATTGATGGTGATGGTGCTACAGGCACATATAGAGTTGCTAAATTTGAAGATGATCAGAAGGCATACACGGTGACTCTAAATATCTCTGACATGAGAGCAAGCTGTAGCTGTCTGATGTTTGAGTATTCAGGCATTCTTTGCAGACACATTTTGACTGTGTTTACAGTAACCAATGTGCTGACCTTACCTTCACATTACATCTTGAGGCGCTGGACAAGAAACGCCAAGAGTATGGTTGCATCTGATGAACATGGCGAAGATCATGCGTTGGAGACAATGGCTTCAAGGTATAACAGTCTTTGTCGAGACGTCATTAGGTATGCAGAGGAAGGGGCAATAGCTTCAGAGACCTATAATGCAGCAATAAGTGCTCTGAGAGAAGGAGGGAAAAAGATTGCAATAGTGAAGAAAAATGTGGCCAAGGTCTCACCTCAGGCCCCTCAAGGAGCCGCTGCTGGTTATGATGATAAGAAGGCTTCTATTGCTGATACTCCTTTGTTATGGCCCCGACAAGATGAAGTTACCAGGCGCTTCAACCTTAATGATTCTGCCATCCTTCCTAAGCCCGTAGGTGATTTTAATCTTTTACGCATGGCCCCCATGTCCCTTCAACGTGACGATGGCCCTTCTGATGGCATGGTATAAATTGCTTTAATATCTTTTTCCTCTTTTGTTCTGTGTTAAATTTGGTGCAATGATACTGAATCTGTTTGTCTTATCCTCATGACTAGGTAGTACTTCCATGTCTAAAGTCAATGACATGGGTTATGGAGAATAAAAATTCACCACCAGCAAACAGGGTAGCTGTGATCAACCTAAAGGTTTGTATATTGTTGATTGTTTCTTTAAAGGACTTCTCCTCTTCTTGTAATACTCTCTTTGTCTATAAACTTTTGCATTTTTATCCAAAAAACCTAAGGCCTTGTTCGGAGTGGTTGCCAATTGCCAATTTTCAGTTTTTTTGAAAACTCAAAACCAGATTTTGGAAACCACATTTTTTGGTTTCCAGTTTTCTATTGTCAGTTTTGAAAATTATGTAGGAACTGTAAGCACAAAAAATTTCAGCTTTAAATTAAATTTCCACAAAGAGTTGAAAATTTTTCAAAACCAAAAACTGGCAACTCACAACCACCCCGAACAGGGCCTAATGGTTTGTATACTACAGTTATAGTTCTCTTGGAATTCTAATATTACCCCTTCATTGCAAATCTCTAGTCCTCCTTGTCATTAGCAGCTGGAAGGTTAACTTCTGTCATGATGTATCTTTTCATCTTCAAAACTCTTTATTATTTTGTTTCTTGTTGTCTGAACTTCTATGCGTTCTACCTTTCTTTGTGAAAGACAAACTATTTGTGATGTAATTTTTCCTTTTTGTTAATGCAGCTGCAAGATTACAGCAAGAGCCCGGCGGTAGAGTCTGATGTTAAGTTTCAGCTATCAAGGGTTACTTTGGAACCTATGCTTAGGTCTATGGCCTACATCAGTGAGCAGCTATCGACTCCTGCCAACAGGGTGGCTGTTATCAATTTGAAGGCATGAATTCTACCTGGTCTTGTGATTTCTTCCGAGTACTTTCCACATGAATGAACATTCACTTTATTGTAGCACTTTCTTGGTAGTCTGGTCTAACAATTATGATAAGTAAGCATAGCAAGAGAGGAGCTTTGTAAAATCCATAGATAACAATTTGTTGTGGTTTACACAAGGCTGGGCGCACTTCCTTTATTTTCTGGGTGGGTTGGTGAAGGGTTTTGAGTAGGGGCAACAGATGGGCATAAAGAATGCAGTTAAGAGACATCTATCTACTAGAGACTGGGACAAAGATGGGATTTCTTGGAGGCCAGGCAGCAATTTGGCCAGGACAAGGCCAGTGACTAGCAGACCCGAGCAACAAGGCTAGCACCAATGACTTGGCTACACATGACAATAAAAACCCATGGTTAAGAGTGGTGTCTCATGTGTGTGCAGCCAATAAGGTGGTCAAGGGGTGGAGATATGGGGCAGGGAGAGGTAGGGTACAAGGATTATTTGAGACTTATACATATGGTGTATCGATAATCTATTCTTCAGCACCAAAACTTATACAGCTCAACGTGCTGTTCATTTAAGTCATTATTCTCCTTTCTTGGCTCTTCCTGCAATGGGTGGTTGTCTTAAGGGCTTAACAAGCACAATACATACATGTTTCATTTGCCGGAAGTCTTTAAATCATGTTGTCTCTTTTGCTGAGTGCTCACTACTAATTATGGTGGAATCTCTCTTTCCTAGTTTGTGGATGGAGTTTTAAGTTTCTATATAAGCACGTTTGGGTTAACAAATCCTCCAAACATAGCTACGGAAATTTGGACTAATGTATTTTCTGATTGCCATTATATGTTGTTATTGCCTATTTGTTTGATGTCAATGTGGTAGGAACTCTTTTGACTTATACTGTTTGTTGTCATGGGACTAATGTAGAAATTCTCTCTTTTCTGATCGGTGTTTTTTCTTGTTATTTCAGCTTCAAGATACTGAGACAACTTCTGGAGAATCAGAGGTTAAGTTTCAGGTTTCCAGGGATACATTAGGTGCCATGTTGAGATCCATGGCTTATATCCGTGAGCAGCTATCAGCTGCGGTAAGTGTTCTGATCTCATTACAGGACCTTTATTGCATCTTTCTGATTACTGATAGTGAACATAATATTACACGTATGTCCCTAATTTGCAATGTAGGGCTGACATTTGCTGGCCAATCTATATATTCGTACATGTTTACCTGTATGTTCCTAGATTGATTAAGTTGGGTGAGGGGTTACACCATGTATTGTCATCTGCAACAGTGTATTTCATAATATTGTATTGTTTGGTGAAGAACATTTTGGAGAGCATTTATCATATAAGATAGATCTAACCTGATGGACTAGTTGCTAATTCTAGTGTATAATACTCCCTTTGTTGTGAGTCACAATTTACAAAGCTGGGCAAACTTTTTGGGTTAGGGCGTCAAGGAAAGCCTTCTAGGCATTGCAGGCCTGTTGGATCACCTTTGGTCCACAGGAACCTTGGTGTTGAAAATCTTAATTGGGCCTCGGGTGGGCCCAATCCAAAGGCTATAACCCACGAAATTTGGTCGTCTTGGAGTTCCCAGAAGTAAGGTGTTCATCTTCAAACTATATTCAACAGGGTCTCTTTAAGGGATGTGTGAGGCCTCTAGGTCTATAATTGTGTCATTATAGCCTTTGGTGATTGTTTATTGGTCACGCACTCATAAGGCTCCAATACTTGTACAATGTAGGTATTATGATGTTATTGTGTCTGTAAATTCTTTCCAGGGACAATAGGGGACTTCTAGGCTCGTCCTTGGTTGTCATATGCGTGAGAAGAACCCTACCGGCCTCGGGAGGGTCAAATCAAAAGGCTATGACATGAAAGTTGAGCGTCCATGTGGTCTTAGGACCAAGGCATCTTTTTTTTTTTTTTTAATGATATTGGACGAGGATCTCCAGAGGGACGTGGAAGATTCTCGAGGTTGATGTGTTTGGTTCCCTATAGCCTTTTGTCACTCTTTATTAGTCGTCATACCCTTTGACGACCACATTGTAAGCTTAGCAGATACCGAACCATGTTCCCACTTTCGGAGGTCTCTTGAGTCAACTTTCGCTTCAAACATTTCCCCAAGCTTTCCTGACTATTATTCTCGTTATCATGATTTTTCTTTAGTTTCTTCTAAAATTATTCGAATTTCTAGGTATCTTTTGTTGGAAAATTTTAAAATGGCTTCATTGAATACATTTTAAGAAAATTTTGGGTGCCAGAGTCTTGTTCTCAAATTGGTTCTTTACCACTGTACTTGCTTTAAGTTTTAGCGCTTAAAACGAATTAGATGTTGATCTAGTAGTTAAGACTAAGGTACTAAGTCTATTAGATCCCGGATTCGATTTCCCTCTCTCCCGATGTATGTTTCATACATAAACAGGTCTTTGTGACTCTCTATATTAAGTTCCAGATCAAAATAAAGGCTGTTAGATGTCAAAATGAAATGATTTTTTACAAGTTCTGTTTTCTATTTATTTTTAACTTTTTCTTGACAGACTAGTTTTGAAGTTGTTACTACAATGCCAGTCACCTATGTGGCTTGTGATCTATAACTGCATAAATCTAGCCAATTATCATCATATTTAACTGTCATGTTCCATTATCCTGTCGGTGCTGCCTGTCTACTATATATTCACCATCCATTATTTGCTAATCTGAAACTATCCTTTCTTCAGCAGGTCGACGTGCAGCCTGAACCGCCATCCAAGAAGCAGAGGAAGTAGAGGCTTCTAAGTTTTGTAACTTCAACTGTAGGACTAGGTGTGCAAATTCAGTTAGATGTGAGTTTCTTTCTTTAGTTAGGTTCATCCTTTTTTTCTTTTTCTTTTTTCTTTTTTTTCCCACTCCCCTGAGTTCCAGCATTTTCATAGGTATATACAGTTTGGTTAGTTGCTAAGTTGGGTTTGGGGGGAAGAGGAGAGGGGAGAGATGCTACCCCTCTGTGCATTTCATAATTCAGAAGCTTTCTTCCCCCTCTTCTTCTGAATGATTTAGGGGTTACAAATCTGTACATGTTTGTTGTTTACATAGTCAAATCAATCTTAATTTTATTTGTTTATTGTTCATTTATTTTGAAGGCTCATTTTTCTTGTGTTCACTTGGGATGGCCAATTTTCATTTTACCCATCACCCTTGAAATTAGCTTTCTCAGAGCTCACTTGGGATGTAAACTTACAAGTTCTGTAACTCACTTGATTTTCGTGGAACCCTTGAAAATTTACTGATTGACAACAATATTATGAGATCAATGGAAAGTTTAAAAGGATGTTTATTTATTTATATTCCAAAGAATCAATCTCAGCTTCTCTTTACTGTAATAAAGGTACAGAGGTTACAATGCCTTAGATGATGTCTGCCAAGGTTAAGTTTAGCATGGCAACCGCTAAAACCCATTCCATCCCAGAAAATGGATTGATGCAATATGAAGACATAGGTGACCACATTTTTGGAGGTGTTTGGAGAAGACTCCCCAGTGTTTTTATGAGAGACGGACCATTGGTTCTCATGCCCAGAATGCGGAGTAGGCAATACAGGAAGTCGAAGCATCTAGAGCTCCTCTTAGTGGTACAAAACTGAATGATATCGCTCTCAAAATTCTTATAGTTGTATACAATGACACCATCCTCTGGAAAATCCAAATCATAGCTGCATCTATACAAGTATTAAGAGGATATGTTAAATCTCATAATTAGATATTCTTCAGAGTTCTTCAGCTACCAAGATTCCAGCTGCATAATTTGATATCTCCGAAAACAATTCCCACAAGCAAAAATCCAACCTCATGAGCCCTCATACAACAGGTGAAATCAGCGGCCAGAGATGTTATTTTTCTCTCTGATACGTGGTTGCCTGGACAACGTTCTCTTGCTTGAAGCTTCTGCTCCTTGCTCCTTCAATTTGATGTTCATGGCATCGACCAACAACATAGTCCTCGGTTCTGCCACCATTCCTTTTGCCGTCATTTCGTTGAAATAATGCATAGCATCTTCTATTCTCCCTTGGTCATACAGACCATGAATCATGATCGTGTAAGATCGTTGGTCAGGTCCCATGCCGTCTCTTACCATGTCAGTCCAAGTTGATTGAGCTTGTTCCTCACAATCCCATTCCATATACAACCTCAAAATCAAATTATATATGTCCTCTGTCATCATACATCCAGTTTTCTTCATTCTTTCCACCAGACTCAAAACTTCCTCTGGTTTCTTTAACGAATTCAACAAATGACTGTAAGTCCTAGCATTTGGCGAACAATCTCCTCCCTCCTCCTCCATTTGATTCAGGAGTTTAGAAACCATCTCCATCCTCTGAATCTTACACAAGTGCTTGATCAAGCAATTATATGTCACAACGTTTGGCTTACAATCTTTATCATTCATTTCTCGGAATATATCTAGGGCTTCGGGTATCCTCTTCTTGAAACACAGCCCTTCGATCACAATGTTACAAATCACAACATCCGGGGTGCAACCCTTTGCCCACATAGCATGAAACAACTTGACGGCAGTGCTAATTTTGCCGGACTTGCATAGTGAATGTATGAATGTCCCATATGTGACTCTGTCTAGTTTACACTTGGAACGGATGATATCATTCCAAAATCTCTTCGTTTCACGTAAATTTCCTCGCACGCACCACCCATTGAGGACAATGTTCCAAGTCTTGATATCATACTGAAACTCATCTTTCTTTGAATGTAACAAAAACTCTGCGGCTTCGACATGTTTATATCGGCACAATGACATCAAAAGAGTGTGGAAAGCATCCAAATTGAGCTTAAGTCCATACTGCTCCCTCTTGTAGAAAAATTCAATTGCATCGTTAATCCTATGAGCACCAGCGTACCTATGAACCACAATCCCATATGACCTCTCATTTATAACTTCTCTCTTAGACATTTCGTCGAACACTTGGTCGAGTTCCTCAAAGCGCTTCATTTTACCCAATATCCCTAGCATTTCATTGTAAGCATCCGATCCTGGCAAATACCCACTTGGATTAGCACCTCTAGAGACCCAATTGAAGAACCGAAACGCCGATTTCCAATCCGAACTATTCCGTTTAAGCACATTAAGAACTAATTCTTCACTAAGTGGCACCCCATAATCTTGAAGAGCTTGATCAAACTCCTCATCTGAGCAATCCGAAAATTCTTTGAGTAAATTCTGAACACTGAAAGCAAGCTTCTCAATGTGGGTAGATTCATCGTCGGAATCTCGAAGAAACCCAGTTGCTTGATTGTTGCAATTTGGGTCCCCTTTGAGGTGAAAAGCACGGAACTTGACTGGGTTGGAGAGAGAATTTGGAGGAAAGAAGGGGTGAGAGATGTGAGATTGCTGATGGGGTATTGCTCCTAAGATGAGTTTGAAATTCCGTTGAATAATTCCCCGGCAGAGGATCGCCAACGGTCGAAAATGACGGTGCATTGGAGGAGAGAGAAAATGAAATGAGCTCCCGTATTCCCGTCGGGTGGCTGTTCAGGTGTTGATTGTCAGTAACGTTAAATCTGGGGTTTTTTAGGCAAGGCTTTTGAGCAACCGTTTTAGACTATTCACTTTGAGGGTGATTTGAGTGTGCTGATTTCAATTTATCAAATTTTCCGTTCAATTCAATTTGGTTCAATCACAAAAATTTGTATAATGCAGCCTCATACATTAACTTGTATAATGCAGCCTCATGCATTAGTCGTAGTACTATTTATTTAGTTCGATTCAGCACGTTCCTATTGACATGAACAAACCCTTAAAATATTAAGGCTAATCGTTTAGAAAGAAATCCAGAGTATTATGAGCGACTAACTGAGATATAAATGACTGTTTCTCACTTTTATTAAAGTATTGAGTAACAATTGAATCTAACAATAGTATTTTTACTTTTTGTGAATTTTACGACTTTTCATATACTCCATTAATAGTCAAGGTTTATAAACTTTGACATTGGAAAATCAAATGACAAGAAGAATTTAAAACGGATGAGTAATAAATATAAATGAAAGATGGAGATGTAGCCCTCCATTTAGTAAACGGATGCCTCTTTATTCTTTTAGCAAATGGAGAGGATCTAAATAAAATATTAGTCGTCCTCAAATTCCTGGACATTGCCCTTCATGTTTCTTCTATAATTCGTGAATCCTAAGAATTTTAGCTGTTCCTTCCCTTTACCTTATTATTTCATTGCTAAATGCTAATGTGGCCGGACTCACGTAAGATGAAATGCTTGGGAAAGGAATGCTAACTGACAATCCGCAAGCAACAAGGATAATAGACAGAAAGCCAAATGATTTCTCTTCAATAATTCAATCGAATCGGTCTAAAGCTTCTTTTCAGTAACAGAGCTGGGAAGGTAAAAAGAAGATGCACAAAGGCAACGATGCCTGCAAAATTGTCTACCAAAGGTCACATTTACACTAAATCGTTCATTTATGTCGGTAAGTTCAAAGACTTCCACCTAAGTTGCTTACAGGGCAAATCCTCGTCCTAGTCATAGCAAGTGTCGGAAACCCACCCCATCCTGAAAAATGGCTGCAAGCTGTGTCAAGACGTGGGTTGAAACTAGCATTCAGCAACTGTCCTGATTCTCAGACCAGAATGCAGAGTGGTGAGCGATACAGAAAAGCTAGAGCAGCATGGGTTCGTCTTCTCTAATGGTACAAATCTGGATGATGTCACTCTCACAAACTCCTGTAATCGATTACGGTGACTTCGTCCTCAGGAGCATCCAAATCTTGATAGCTGCATCAAAGGTATATGAAAATTCGTAAGAATCTATCAACTTGTATAATTTAGATACAGCATTAGCACATTAGCAGCTCAGGGATTTTCATTATGCACATGCTAGTCATGTGGTGCCTTTTCTGCACGCATTGTTGAGTGTGGATGTTTTCGGATGATGCATACAAGCCAATTATACACAAATATATCGAGCCAATTATACACAAATATATCCTCCGAAACGAATAGATAAACTTGCTTGATTCTACAATTCCAACCTTTTTAAGTTACACATTTTGAAAATGCAAGTGCAATTATTAAGGTTTTGGAGCAAGTGACATTCTATCAAGGAGAGCTTTTTGTTGAAAAAGAATACAGCTTAGCTTTATAAAGACAGTTGAAATCAAGCACCACATTTAAGCGCAGAAAAGAGCCACAAAACAAGTTCTATAAACAGTCACCTGCGCAGACGTCTAGGATCCTGTCGAAAAGAAGGTGGTAAAATAATTGGAGGCCCAGCGCCAGGTCTCCCATTTCTCCCTGGTCCTTCAAAAGAAGGAGGCCCGCCCTGCTCTCGAAGCATCCGCATAGCAACTTCAGGAGGTGCTGGAACAAACGGTCCTAGTGGACTGCATTTAAAACCATAAGTAAGCTTAGTTCATAAACGAAAGCTCAGGCATAACACCAAGTCAAGTTAGTTTTCAAATAATCCAGATAAGTTGCAGCCTTGCAGGTTCCTTCTAATCACTACACACTGTAGCTCTGTATTCCATAGATCGTATACTAGGATCACTATGGCTGAAATCTCCTATGTTGAACAGAGTCAAGTGGCAATAATGCATTCTGGTAACAAAGCCCCGATTTGGCGTAGAATGAACATGGTAAATATGATTTAAAACTTCTCTTGCTAATGTAGAAGACAACCTTAGATTACAAGAAATGCAAACTGTTCAAGTGCACTGCACAGCTTGTTTCCTTGAAGTCAATATATACAAATCAAATGAGGGAAAGTTATAAAAAAGAAGAAAATATGAAATGTCAACAAGGGCAAATCGATCATTAAGTCATTTAGGTGATCATTTACAAAGAAAAAATGAAAAAAAAAAAAAAAAAAAANAAAAAAAAAAAGTGGCTTTGTACGCAAAGATTCACAATGTAGATTTTATATAAGGTGGTTTCCCGCAAATTTTCCTCAAATTAAACGAGGGTTGATCGGAGGTTTGTTGCGTCACAGCTAGCATCATGCATGGAATTACTGCAGATACACAAAAGCAAACAAACAAGGAAAAGGGGAAAAGAAACAGCCCACACATACCCAGCACCAGGAACAGGCATTAGTACTGGTGGGGGTGCCATATCAGGGGCAAATGGAGCAACCCGCATGCCCTGTCCAGCAAAGTTATCAAATATTGGTTCATCAGGGTTGCCTGTGTCAGGGCCGTCATTATTTGACGGGAAATCAGCCTGAGGATTCTCTGGTCTTTCAAATCTCTCACTACCATTCCTGTCTCGATCTCTACGAGGGCCCCGGTCATCTTTCAAACGACTCTCTATACCTGGTCTTCGTCTCTGCATCTTCTCCTTCTGCATGAGGCAAAAGAATAGTAATAAGATCAAAGTAAAGAAACAAATCGTGCTTGAATTACAAAGCAGCTATCCTCGCTCTATACGGCACATAAATTTTCAGAAATAGATCCTTCCCAACAGTTAAAAAGCACTAGGCAAATAATGGTCAATTAGTTAATGCACCACACATGTAATAAATCATGCTCGAGTTACGAAGCAGCCATCCTCATTACAAGGCACACATTTTCAGAAAGAGACCTTCAGGAACAAAAGAGATCCTTCTCAGCTGTTAAGAAGTAATTCTAAAACATTTGGGGAAATAATGGTCAAATAATGGTTAAGCCACCCTCAACTAATGGCCAAACCTTCTGGTACCCTTTTGGGGAAGACAGGTTCAAAGGATCAAACCATGTGATCACACCAAATTAGTACTACATAAGCAACTAAAATATTTCAGAGTAAAGTAAGTGACCCAGTTAATTGCTGCTAATCGAAGTTGAACAAACAAAATAAACTACCAGAGGATAGAAACACTGAACCAACTATGCCTTCCATGTCGTTAGGCCATCACATAATAATTGACATGTAACTCAACAAGAAGACAAAAAGCAATTCCATATGATCCATCTTTGTCGCCATAGTAAAGACTTCATAAGTTTTCCCCACTGGTAATTGTTATATAATTAAACGAACTGACAGCAATGAACCAACTTTACATTATGGAAATTACGGGTATCACAATGCTAAACAGCATGAAGAACAATGTGTACATATATGACAGCATCATCACTAGTTAACAGAACATACCGGTACAAATTGCTGCATAACAGGTTGCCCACCAGGTGCATCAGGGTCACTGCAGAAAACAAAAATAGAGATCAGTGCTGGTCCTGACACAGGCTTCGAGAAGAAAGGGAGAATAAGGGCAGTACATACTTCATGTAATTCTGAAAGTATATCTCTTCACGCACTTTGGAAGTTTGTTCCATAGCATGTTCTGGATGCTTAAGTTTCAAGTGCTTGTGGACAAACTCGGCAGCATGAAAAAGCTTTGTGCATCCCTTGGCCCCACAACCATACTTCCACCCATACTTTTCATCCCTAATTTTCCTAACATAGGGATCCAGAGCTTCAGCCGCAGCAGCATCTATCTTCTCCTTTGCTGTCATGACCTCCAGTGGATCCTGGCCCCGCAACCTGTCCTGCCAACGAGATTCAAGCTTCTTTTCCCACTCAGCTGCACTATCAGAACTCTTCCCCTCACCTCTAACATGCCGGAGGCCATTAGGTTCTGCTGTTTCAGTCATACCATAGTAATCCACACCATGAACACGCCAGAGGTAAGTCACTAGAGTATCCAAAAGCTCAACACCCTCCAGGCCCTTGACAGAAGTTAAGCCCCGTATTATAATTACCGGACCAATTGATCCACTATGTGATCTTTCTCTGTTCATTTTGTCCGTATCATCTTTAGATAAGATATTGTCCTCAATTCTTTTTTCATTGTCAAGTTTTGTGACAAGTGCTTGGGCTAGTTCAATGTCAACTTGAATTCGTCTTGATTCAGAACTAACTGGGTGAGCCTTAGGGGCAGCTGAAAGATCAGCATCCTTAGCCTGTATCCGCCCATGCCGCCTCCTTTTACCACCTATGTCTGCTTCATCTTCAGAGTTTGGTTCACTCGTCTGACCTGACTTATTCACAGACGAGGCATTCGCCCCAGGACCTCTGCAAACAATTAAATTTGTGTTCTCATTGCTGTATACAAGTACTAGCAACAAAACTATATCTTGTAGCGGCAAAAATTGACCCAAAGAACAAAAGGAAATGACTTACAGATCTAGGGTTCCGCTGTGCAAATCCAGCAAAAAATCCTTCGCAACTTTACGTGCATGTTCATTTCTCCTGAAAGAATTGAAAAAGCATGTCAATATCAGGCAACAATATACTTCTAACAATAATAAACCATATAGTTTGGATCCTGGTTACTAAATTCACCCGTAGCAAACTGTTAACAAAATGGCAAGAAGCAGAGGCTTTTTGACAGAAACTGTCACGCAATAGCTTGCTTGTACCAACCTGTCATTACCATGCTCCAAATAGAAATTCAGCATACCTTTCTATGACAGACAACAAATTTGTAGGGTGATACTTGTTCCTCAACCTGAATCGCAAGTAGAAGCTCATTAGCAGATAGAAAACAAGACTACAGATAAGTCAACCACAACATGAATGCATGTCAAGTACCATTCTTCATCTTTGTGAGCCTCAAAGTATGTACGTTTCTGGGTTGAAATGTACTCTGACTTATACTCCTGATATCTGAATAGTAATCAAAAGAATGGTTAAATAATTCAGATGTAATAAGAAATAGGAGAACCTTAAATTCAAATTAGTTACATATACAGACAACAGAAAATTGTACCTGCGCTCAGCTTCAGAAGGTAGTACATCATCTTCAAGCTCTTGAATAAATTGTTTGTATGTCATCAACCCCTCCCTATAAAAGAGACATATATTAGTCATAAGACAGTCCAACCCTATACTAAAACTGATTTAATATTTTCCTAAAGCATGCAAAATTCAACAGCATGACATGTCATAATTCAGAAACAAAAACCATTACTGAAAGCCTGCGTCTCAAAATTTGACCACACTGAATGTTAACTAACAGTTACGTCTAACAATGATATGACATCTGTCATGATTTCTTGCAACATGCACTAGTAATTGCTCCAAAAACACACAATGATGAGAGTCTGAAATTTACAGGAGGTTACTTTCTGCCTTTGATACACTCTGGTGGGAAATGTGTGTCCATGTCCAATGCGTGTTGAAATGGAAACATGTTCCGTTACCCAAAGATGTCCATTTTTCAAAGAACTATAGGCATGAAAAAGAACATTTCTGTTTCCATGTCAGTTTCTGAGCAACATAGGTAAGCGGCCAGCAATGATAGATATGAACAGACGCATCAAACTGCAAAAGGCTATGAAATCATCCTTAGGTGAAAACTCTCTACATTTTCCCTTCTATTACTAGTCCGAGAAATGAGGCAGCCACACTGACATGAGCACAAACATGTTAAGAACATACAGAACCAACCCCGATTAGGTGTTTGGGATGGGGAGCTAGGGAAAAATAAGGATAGCTAAATTGAGACATATGACAAGCATATTTCATTGTCCAGCGTGAGGTAAGGTCAATGTTATTATCTTCAGTGACTACATTACATAGACACTGCAACAACCCATCCGTCAAACCAAAAGTTATAGTAGTACTATAAAAGTTCATCATCACAATACTAAATGAAATTACAATGCAGTCGTAACTAAAACTCATAAAAGAAAGTGCATATGGTGCATAAGAAACAACTATACTGCTATATGCTATTAGAGGGTGTAATGCTGACCTCTGAATATTCCCAGCATTTGAAGAGTCGCCATAACCACCACGTGAATTATCCCAATCTGGAAGGGAAACATAACCAACTAATTCAGTATAAATGGTAACATTACATATAATAGTAAACCATTTTGCAGTCGACACAGCAAATGACAAGTTGGCATAATAAGTGCTCAACATGGCACTAGAGGCACAAGTTAACAATTTAAAATAAGGCCAATATTTCAAGCTTGAGACTGTTAGGGCCTGTACTTATACAAAGCAGCCAGCTACATGCAAGGATGCATATAAGAAGTGAGAAATGAGGGAGAAGGAAAACTAAAGGACAAAGTGCTGAATGAAGAATGTAAACAAGAGACAACTTACTCAAAAATTGCCATAATTCATCAGCGCAAACAGGCATATAAAAGTACGGATTTATAGCCTTTTTACAGGGTCATACCTGAACCCAAGTTTTGTTAGATCACCTCAATAGAATGGGAAGTGGCGAGAGCGCATCGTCAAGGAGAATGCCTAGATCAGGCTGATCTGGGAAATGTGGACTCAACTTTGAAAGATAGTATTAAAAATGGTTGAAGAAATCCTCAATCCAACCATTTAAAACACTATTCTTCAAGAACTGTCCAACGCAGCAATCAATTGACTTCCCATAACAACTCAGCCACCAACATTCAACAAGTGCTCAGATGTGTTTTACAAGTCAGAAGGAAGTTTGTAGACTTGTCTCCATGCCAAAAGCAAACTCAAAAATTGTTGACTTGGGTCATAACAAGATGGTTGCACCTTTTAGCATTTCAATTACTCCAAGCCAATGGCCCAGGTTGATTCTTAAGTGGTATTTGCTATTGCTAATACCAACCATCTCTGTAAGTTCCCTATTTGCTTTTTGAAAGGTAACGATATTCATATCATGTACACTTTACACCCTCAGTGTAGTCCCCATGATTATAAGACTTTGGCAAACTAAAAGCTGAGAGAATAACATCACCACCTCCAAAACATGTCCAGCGAGACTTAACAACCTTCCAGAGATGAAGTACATCAGCATCCACAATAAAGACGAGAGGGAGCTCAACTGAACAAGCCAAATAGGCCACAATACATGCTTTAAAGTTCTTCATCTTCACTAATCTTTTCAATTCTTTATGATGCACAGCATATACAAGACCTATCACTAGAACTATGACACAGCCATCTAATTCTCAACAATGCAATCCGATTCTGCAAATCAACCCCTTTACTACATATATAAGAAATAAACAGAAAAGACAGACACTAACCACCTGATGAAAAACATTGGCAACTCAAAACCAAGAAACTCCATGTTGTGCAAACGTGCAACTCTACTAAACTGGCAAAGTAATAAACCTTTTCAAGCATGCACCATGTGAGTTAGACTGCTGAGCAGCAAAATAGCATTTGAAATACAACGTGCAAGACATTACCTGGAGGACCTCCAGGATAGCCACCAGACCGAAATCGACCGTGAGGCCTATCATCACCATAACCAGGCCTCCCACCCATTTCTCGATCATAACCACCAGGGCCATCATAACCAAACCTATCATCAAAAAAGATCATGGAAATTTAGGCAGAGATAAGGAATAAATTATGAAGAGAAACCATAACTTGATTTTTTCCAAATATGTAATAGTTACAGAATGGGAATAAGTATCGCAGCATGAGCAGATGGGAAGTAATAATCATATAAACCATCTTACAGGTGAGCAATAGGTCGAACTTCGAAGCAAAGGTAACGCTTTAAAGTTCTCCAAGCAACCAGCAGATGCGTGATATGATAACCTTCTAAGAAAACAAGCACAGCAAATAGTGCAAACTGCAACTACACTGCGAGTTTCAACCATGGGCTTTACAATAGAGATCTGGAAAACCCCAAGAACCTCTACAAGTAAATAAAGCTAACAAGGATGAATCTATAAACAAAAAGAGGATTACAACAATAAACCATTGATTTGATCTGGTTTCCATATGCACTTTTTGGAAAGGAATTATGGAATTACAGGATCGACGGCTTTGGAATTGCACGATAGCCATGATTAATGAAAATTGTACAGCCAGAATCAATCGACTTAAATACACACACCCGATCTAATTGCACATGATGTAAAGTGTTAGCTAAGTTATTCATATAGGAAGCCCATGTCTCACTCTCACCCACCTCCTCCCCCCACCACCCCACTTCAGCTCATTATGTACATAACAGGTATCTGGCTCAAGCAAACCCAAACCCATTCATGTATGAATCTCCACCAATCAATGTCAATAGACGAACACAACCATCTACTACTTTTGTTTCCATCTTTGATTACAGAATTCAACTTCATCCTAAATAAACCCTTCCCCACTTTACCCAACCCAATACAACATCAGTCCGCGCGCTAATTTGTCCTAACAATCTTCAAAATTATGATAATCTCATGATTCCCAACAATTAACTTGCAAATATCTTAGTTACTAAACATCGCATAACCAAAACCAACTAATGTACGGATCGATAATTCGTTCCAGCAACAACCACCACTCAATTCTCAACTCGCAGGTCTCAAAAACTATGCCAAAATCCAAACATCCCAGACATTCAACAAAATCCCAGACCCAACAACTACATAAAACCTAAAAATTCAATCAAAAAAACTACACAATAACAACAATTTCTCTCACATACCTTCTATCACCAGGCCCATATCCACCTCTCGGACTCCCCCTCCTCCCTTCAAACCCACCATCCTCTCTCCTCGACCGCTTAAACGCCGGATAAGGCGGCGAAGATCTCCTCGGAGGCGAATAAGGCCGTCGATCGCGATAAGGCGGTGGGCTAGGGCTGAGCCTACGCTTGTAATCCCTGTCACGATTGCGATCATAGTATCGATTTGGTGGTCGATCGAAATCTCTGTCGTCTCTTCGCTCTCGCGAGTCACGGTCGCGGCCGCGGCGAGGCGGTGGCGGAGGTGGTGGCGGCGGTGGCGAGTCGGCCAGAGGAGCGTCGGAGGGAGGAGCGTTGTTGTCCTTGCGGTCGGTGCTGCTACGGCGGCGATCGAGGGATTCGACGGCCATGTTCATCAATTCTGTCATTGATGAGAGGGGTGCAAACCCTAGGAGAGTGAAGAAGAGGGGATGAGAGAGAGGGGGGGGGGGGGAGAGCGAAAAGGATGGGGTGATGAGGAAAGTGAGGAACTCCGGTTCGAAGGAGGGTAGTGGGGGTAATTTGATACTTCTATAAATGGAAGGGTGAATCGGGGATTATTTCCTTGTCTAAGGGATGAGAGTGCGAGAACCGGAAAACTATGGGCATGGCACTTTACAATGGTTGAGATCAAGGGTGGATGTTGCCAATTGCAATGAGATGCATTATCCTTAGAAGACATGGAAGTGTTGGGATTTTATTTTATTTTTTACATGGAAGTGTTGGGATTTTGTTTTGTTTTTTACATGGAAGTGTTGGCATTAATTCGTATCCAATATCAAAAAACAAAAACAAGAAAAAAGGAAAAGAAAATGCGTGATAAATTGCAGTATCTTTTATGGATTTAACTATGTTAGTTGTACTTTTTAAATTGTATTATGATGGAAAGTTTGATAAGAGTTCGGATTATGATTTGTGTTAGCCTGTGATTAGGGGGTGTTTGCTTTAGATCAGTGTATAAAAGTTAGAGTTAATGGGGTGTTTACTTGAAAAAAAAATGGCAAGGAAATTGTGTACTTATGTCTTGTAAATTAAGGGGCGGGGTGGCTCCAAGGTTTACAAAACAAAATCCACCCTCGAATTCCCAAGTCCAACGTTGGGGGTGGTGGGTTTCTACTAACTGGGCTCACAGCTTTTGATCATAACTAAGAGACGACTAAATAAGTCTTTCTTCTATCCCTCTTTAAAGTAATATAGTGAAATTTTAGCTACTGTGAATATGCATAAACAAAGTTACTGTCAAATGTACATATAGTCTTAATTTCACCTCACTTTATTTTTGTTTGGATACCACTATACTCACCATAAGCGACAAAGTAATTATTGAAATAAGTCATTCCAATTACCACGTCGGTTGGTCGGTGCGAATCGTAATTGGATAAGTATGTGGCGAGAAGTTCCCTTTTTTTTCATGTTTTATGTTGGATCATATAATTATGATTAAATAGCATATTCCATGGACTATGATCGTGCAAGTCTTACAATACAACTTACGTGGTGAATGGTATCATAGAACAAGGGATCAATATGCAAGCCATATTTTTCACTCGACTATGATACCAAAAGTGTTACTTGTGGTCTTACCATGTTCATATAAGGTATGAGCTCAAATGCTATTGTTGATGTTTGACCAATCATGGTTGTATGAAGCTTGAAATTTCCTATAACGGATCTAACTTTTATGATATTGGTGCTTTTCATCGTATTATATCAATCATGCATAATCTTGCCTGTACAGGAATTGAAAACTCATCTTTGAGATATGAGCTTGAGTTTTGGTGGACAATAAACTCAACATCTTACTCTTGGGCTCATCCAAACATATTAGCTCATCTTTTGGTGTATGGTATACACGAACTCCGCACAAGATCAGTTATTTATTTATATATATATTTATTTTTGTTACGCAAGGTAATAGATGTATTGACAAAAGGGAGCAAAAAAATTATAATCCAGCACCAAGGCAAGACAGTAGCAAGCAAGACGCCACAAAAAGACTGTTGAACAGCCCAGGTCGCAAAAGAATGAGCACTAGTGGTATTACATCTGGGAGTGAACAAAAGAGAACAAGAAGATGAATTAAGACGAGCAAAAACAACAGCCAAAATATCTCTACATTGTCAAGGAAATGGGAGGTCATTTGAGAAGATTCTCTACCACAAATTTTGCATCGGAAAAATTGTTGCACTACCGGCACCAATCAAAAGAGATCTACTAAGGGCACACAAAAATAGCAAAAGCTTCCACATGATAGGGGTTATTTGTCAACACAAGACTCATGCCCGCCTCGATAGGATGGGCATCTATGTTGACCATACCCAAAAACGCAAAAGAGCGAGAGTTTCTAACAGCCGCATCAACCAAAAATGCATGACGATCACCACGAATAACATCCAAGGGGATGAGGACATTAGTGGTCTTGGGGGGAAAGGAGTTGAAAGTGCTTCAATTCAACGCTGAAAATTTCAGCCATATATTATTGGTTGGTATAAGCCTTAGGTACATCATGGTAATCTTTGGATAGGGGGGCTGATTTCGAAAATGGTCGAAGGCAAATATAAAGCCTTACAAGTTGGATCAGTAAATTAACTAACTCACATTGTTCTCCACTGCAAATTCGTGAACATGAAAGTGGCATAATATTCGAGTTGGTAATAGTAAGGGGTAAAGGAATCAATGACATATGGTTGAGTTCACTCAAATACATATGGTGCCTTGAAGGAAATTATCAAAGTTATAGGGACAAGATTTGGATCAAAATTAGAATTTGCTATTGCACAAATGTTAAATCAGTATAGAAGGCTATTGTCGATTCAAAACTTATTCACATGTTAACTTGCTAAGTGACATATGTTATTGAATTCCATTTTTTTTTTCTTTTTTTTTTTTTTGTTAGTGATAAATTAATTGGTGGTCAATACGTTATAACGTGGCTACAAATAAGCAAATCATATTGTTGGTTATTTAACTAATTTGGATGTTATTCATGTTTAGATCATCTTCATCATTCAGTTTCTAGTTAAATTTAGTTTGATTTTGCAAATATTGTCCCCCTTCCTCCCCGAACATATTACTAGCCATTTAGTACTTTATAATTTTGTTTACAAACCAAGTTTAGTTTATTTTATTTTTTTGTTCAATTAAGTTCAAAATTAAATTAAAAATAAACTAGAATTTTACCTTTCTATATATAGGTTTTTACTAACACCGAAAAATATGTACTTTGTAATCTTCCATATACAAGCACCTTAAAGTTGACACAAATGTTGACGCTTATGATCGATCCTAGTTGGGAGGTCCGTGTTTTATTGCAAAGCTAATAATGCTACTAATTGATTAGATACTTCTAGTTTTGTTTTGTCACGAGTCATAACTGAATGTGGCCAGACCACAATCCATTATTGTAGTTTTTTTTTCTCTTAAAAAAAAATTGATATGAGTATTTTTTTTTTATTTTTTTTCGTGGGTATTACTCCTCTTATTGAGGCGATAACTGATAAGAAAAAGAAAATTGCCAAGCCATCGTCCCGCGTTAAAAAAGAAAAAAGAAAAAAGAAAAAGATAAAAAAAGCAATTTTGGGCTCTGTTATATGGGTATGGGCTGGATATCACATAACCCTAAACTCCATTTCAGCTATAAAACCCTCCATCTCCTTCTTCACTTAGGGTTTTCTCTGGGTTTCAGAATAGCAGCCGCGTCTCTCACTTTCTCTCTCCTCTCGAGCCGTCGTCACCATGGTTGCCGCCAAGAAGACCGTAAGCTTTCTCTCTCCTGCTCTTTCTCCTCTTCGCCATTTCATGTTCACGATTGATAGATTGATTCGATTTTGATTTGAAATTGCAGAAGAAGACCCATGAGAGCATCAACAACAGGTTGGCTCTTGTGATGAAGAGTGGCAAGTTCACTCTTGGCTACAAGACCGTCCTTAAAACCCTCAGGACCTCCAAAGGTTAGGGTTTTTGAATTACATTTCGTTCAATTTTTTTGTATGGATCATATCATTTCATTTGTTTTTTTTTTGGGGGGTTTTAGGGTTTAATCTGGGTAGCGATGCATGTATCGACCTTGGTTTGGCGTGATTCTGTGAAATCTCAGGACTTGGCTGTGGTTCGGATGAATTAGGACTGATTTGGGGGATTATAAGAGTTGCAATGAATTTTGTTGAGGATGATTTTGCGAATTTGTAGTTTCATTAGTTAATAAGGTCGGTAATACATTGAGTTTGTGATCGGGATTTGGTTGCTAATTATGTAACAAGGCTTCAAAGACTCGATTTTTGGGCAAACTGTGTTAATTTTAGCTGCTGAGAAACCATTTTGGGGCATTCACTAGTGAAGAAGATTCTGATGTGTTAACTACTGAACTGTATGTAGTATAAATTGTGCCCTTTGTTATGTAATTGAATGACTGTGTTTCAAGAATGATGCTGAATAATTCATGTAATGAATAAGGGTATTTGTATATGCATGTTGTTGTAGGGATTTGTTCATCGATAGCTAATAATGTTTTTAAGTCATGGACTGGACATGAGTTAGGAGATTGGTTGATGGTGATTTGAACATATTTTTGGTTATTTGACATTAGTAATAATACAGGTTTATAAATTTGTTTGTTAAGAAGATAGGAATCAAGATGTCGGGTGGTTTAGTCCTAATGGACTTGTATAATTAGATTTACTCTAGCTTCATTCAATTTCTGAAGTCGTGGAGTTAAAGTTATCCTTCTGGTGTATATGTTCATCTTGTCTGGGTTTAGTTACTGCTTTTAGCTCAATGTTTCAACCTTTTATATTTGTTTGTTTAGCTCTACTCTTGACTTTTGTTTTCAAACAACTTGCTGACTGTATTGTATATTAATTTCTTCAGCTAAGTTGGTTATTATCTCCAACAATTGCCCACCGCTGAGGAAGTCAGAGATTGAGTACTATGCTATGTTGGCAAAGGTCGGGGTTCACCATTACAACGGCAGTAAGTATCTTCTTCCTATAGTCTCTTCTTCGGTGTTTATATGAATACATTCATATTCAGTAGGTTTGTGAGGATGCATATTGTTTGTGATTGTTACACTGATTTGTTTGCACAGAAGAATGCTTATACCTGCAGTAAATACCAAGGGTCTTGTTATCCTTGATGATGCTATCTTCTTGTGTGTAAATGTAATCATGAGCACACCATCTGTGTATATCTTTGCTGAAGTATTACAGTAGCAGTATTTTGAACCAAATTGAGGCCTATATTCTGAGCCGATTATTGAGATTAAACCAGTGATACTAATTACTCATATTCTTCGTTTGCTCTGCAGACAATGTTGATCTTGGAACTGCCTGCGGGAAATACTACAGGGTATGCTGCCTGAGCATCATTGACCCAGGTGTGTATAAACTTCTCTGTTTTGAATATGTTAGTGCACGGTATTGTTAAATGCATACATTTTCTTACGGATATGTGTTGGTTGCGCAGGTGATTCTGACATCATCAAGAGCATGCCAGACCATTAGACAAGATTTGGTGTGTTGGAGATTTCATTTGCAAGAAAGCAGTTTTGATGTGTCTTATAGGGGAGCTTAATATTACAGTGTTCTGGACCTGTTTCCTTGTAGACTTTTATTTTTGTTGTTTTTGGTGCCATCAGATTATAACATTTAATTAGTCAGTCAAGTCTTGGACGAATCTATGCATCCTGTCATTTTTAGATGGAGTTGAGCATCTCTTGCTTTCTGCCTTTCATATTAATCAGAGCTCGAGTGTCCGGTATCAAATGTGCTATGTTTTAACCTTGAACCGCAATGCTTTTCAACTCAAAATTATAGCGTTAGTGTCGCTGCTTTTGGCCTGTTTTAACCACAGGCAACATTATCTGAATTACTCCCAAGTACTCCTCCGTCTCGTGAAAACATTTAAAAAAGTCAGGTTAAATTATGTATTTTTTTAAAAAGTCAGGTTAAATTATGTATTTTTTTTAAATTTTTATAATGAAATAGTGCCCGGCAATTTGTTTGGTATATAATGATAAAGTTTGAGGCTTTTCATAAATTGAGAGTCAAAGTCTAAGTTTGTCATAGACCTCTTCTGAATTTTTAAGCACATTCATATTCATATGAAGTCAGGTTATGCTTTCATACCGGTTGCGCTTTGCTTTAAGCTCACAGGACTCAAAAAACCGACGCAATTTCTCCTATACATTTAATTTGTCGATGAGGTCTTGGCCTAATGGTTAAGACTGAGGTCCTGGGTACATTAGATCCCAGGTTCGATTCCCCCCTCCCCCTTGTATTGGCCTTTGTGCCTCCCTTGGACTTAAAAAAAAAAAAAAAAAAAGAAAAGAAGAAAAAAATGATACTACTCCTTGTGTAAGCAATTAGGGGTCATTGAATATACACCATCTTAGAAAAACCATAAGAATTAAAGTGCCAACCAAAGCACCAGCCACCTAAGGATGGTGAATAACCTCTCAATCTTCATTGTAGATTCATTGTTAGCTCAATTCGAGTTTGAGAAGAAGTAATTAGAAGAACATCAGCTTTGGATTTTAAGACAAATCTAATGATAATATTAATAATTAATTAATAGCAACAACAGTGTGATCCACCGCCCTCCGGATTTGGAACACAAAGTGCAAGGCTAGGAGAATGACCCAAGTCCTGACATGGTTTGGCGCAATCTTCCTTGGTTTTAGACGTTCCTGTGAACTCGCAATCACCTCCCGGATCATTAATTCTTCCACCTCCTGCATCACATTATATGATTACTTCCTTAATGATGTATGTATTTAATCATTATACTCCCTCTGTCCCCCACTTATCTTAACAAAACTGTCAAAATCAAGTCCCCTACTTAGGGATG
>BSSO01001056.1:0-26273 GCA_030267885.1 Mesembryanthemum crystallinum
GAAGATATTTAATGTCATATCATAAATAATTTAGATAAAAATAGTACATATGAATGTTAGAGTAGTTGGTAAAGAGTTAGTATCAAAAGGTTTGGAGTTTGAATCTTCTTGTCTATGATTTATTTTTATTTTTTTAAATTGAGAAGATGAATGTGGTGCTTACATGGCAATGCATGTGACACATCAATGTATATGTGGCGGTACTAAGCGCTGACATGGCATGCTGACGTGTCGAGCTCTAGTTGAATCGTTGTATTTTAAACTAATTATATAGATTAGGTGGGAATGTGTTACGGATTGGAGTTTGGAGGGCATACATTTATCCACCTACGTTCTTTTAATATATAGTGATAAGCGAGGTATAATGATTTATTATATAAAAAGAGGTGATTAAAAAAATGAGCTTTGAGCTTTGTTCTTCCTTAATGCAAAATAAAAAATAAAAAATAAAAATTTAACCCACACACAAGCTTTGTTCCTCGTAGTGTAAATTTTATTCTCATTATTGAAGTAAAAAGTGTAGAATTTGAGTCTTTTAAATTACATTACTACGTAAGTCACATGCATCTTCAAGTTATCTATCCACTAATTGTTCAAAGACGGGTTTGGGCCGGATACGGGTCAGGCCTTGCTTGATTGTTGTGTCCATAAACCGGGCTGGCAAGTAGGTTTGAGATGGGCTAACGGACCATGTCTTTAGAAATTCATGTAAATGCTTTGTCCAGTCTACCTTTTTTAAGGTAAATAAGACAAATCTAATGGGTCATCCCGCACATAAACAGCTCTACATGATTACAAACAACCAACTAAAAAAAACAAAACAAAATAAAAAATGGTTAACCAAATCCGATTCCGCAAATACCCTCCCCTCACCTTCANAAAAAAAAAAAAAAAAAAACGAACCGATTAAACGCAGCAATTTGACACCACATATAAAAGCTATACCCAAACAGTCATATTCATATCCCCAAACAAGCCCCTCTCTCCAGTCGCCGGTGTCCCCTCTAGGGTTTTACTCTCTCTCTCTCCTCTCAAATCCTCATCTCCATCCCCCCCCTCTCTCTCTCTCCCCTCCGAGCTCCACAACAATGGCGGACGATGCTCAATACGAGGGCCAGAAGAGGAAATACGAAGAGGAAACCTCACCACCGCCACCTCCGAGGCGCAAGACTGGATTCTCCTCCGGCCCTATCGCGACGCCGGATCCCAACGCGCCTCCTCAGACGGCGGCGTTTGATGCGGCGGCACCGCTGAATGAGTTCCAGCTCGCCAAGCAGAAGCTTCAGGAACTCGCTTCTCGCGCCTTCAACGCTGAGGCTAAGCGCTCCAAGGTCGACAATGGCGGCGGTTATGGCGCATCGGCAGGTTAGTGTTAATGTTAGCGTTTTAGGTTTTCCGATAAGTTTTGGCTGTGATTTTGTTTGTGAATTTTGATTGTAAGTTCTTGATTTTCCTTAAGCATCTGGTCATGATCTGAACAGTGAAGTGAAATTTGTTTATTTTATGCTATGTATAATTTGATTGCTCTGTGCTTTGTGATTGTATTGTTACTTTGTGCTGTTCATTTCAGTGAAAGAAGCTTGTTCCGCTAAGTTAGCGTTCTGTAACGCAACGTTATCAAAGAAAAGTTGATTGAACTATGTGAAACTGTGGTTTTGCTGAGGCTTGATAAAAATGTGGGGGAGCTTTTGAGAACTGTCATAGTAGTGAACTAAAATTTGTTTTCTCTAGGCTGTGTATAATTCTCTTTCTGTTTTTTGGCAATTGTAGACATTTAGGCCCTCTCAGGTGAGGGCAAATTTTGGAGTTCTTCATACTTTGAAAGGACAAGAACTCATGACCATTTAGGACCTAGTGTTTTTTTTTTTTTTTTTTGGTTGAAAATTCTAGGACTTAATGAAGAATGGAAAAGAGGAAAAGACTTCATATTTTTTCCAATGAATCACTTATGTATATAGCATTATTAAACAATAAAACAGGAATGGAAAAGAGGAATATAGATAGAGACAGTGTTATTTAATCTTCTGTACTTGGATATTATTGGTTTAGTTAACTTCTTGGTCTATGTGAATTGGGTATTGAAAGGATCTAATTTATGATTATTTACAACTTATAAGTGGTTGAATGTGGTAGCATGTTGACAACCGTTCTGTCTGCTACAGATCAGAAGTCTCTGGGCTCAAACATCCAGGTTGGAAATACTATGTCCATTCCAGTATCACAACATAGCTATGCTGGTAGCAAAAAGATTGAAATACCCAATGGGCGGGTTGGTGTTATAATTGGTAAAGCTGGGGAGACAATTAAGTACCTCCAAATTCAATCTGGAGCAAGGATCCAAGTCACTAGGGATGCAGATCATGACCCAACTTTGCCCCACAGGATCGTGGAGCTAATGGGTAATCAAGATCAAATTGCAAAGGCCGAACAACTGATTAATGAGGTCCTTGCTGAGGTAAGGCTTTTACCTTTTGACTTGTGGATTTATGCTGATCCCAAAGTGCATATAGTTTGGCGTTGTATATTGGTCTATTACTGTTTTGAAGAGTATATAATGGTTTCTAATTCCAGGCTGATACTGGTGGTCCTGGCTCCGTTTCGAGGAGGCTTACTGGGTCAACAGCCTCTGAACAATTTGCTATGACTGTCCCAAACAACAAGGTAGAATTTCTTTTATTCTTGTATGAGAATTGACGTTCTGTGTGGCAATAGCTCATGAGGGTTTCATTTTGCAGGTTGGGTTGGTGATTGGAAAAGGAGGCGAGACAATTAAGAATATACAAGCCAGGTCAGGAGCAAGAGTGCAGGTTGGTTATTCAATCTAAATCTGTATGGCTTTTTTTTACTTTGAGGATGTGATCTATTAGGAGGCTACAAATAACAAGGAATGGATATATCAACCCTGTTCCTTCCTTTCAGTTTATATCTTCGTATTCTTGTTATTATGAACATGTTTGGTTACTCGTGTTTTGTTTGCGGTCATTTTCCTTCAAATTAATTTATCTAATTTTCTATTGCAGGTGATACCTTTACATCCTCCTCCTGGTGACATGTCTAATGAAAGAACAGTGCAGATTGATGGTTCCAGTGAACAAATTGAGATTGCAAAACAGATGGTGAATGAAGTCATTGAGGTATGCACCATTACTATGCTTGTCGTCATTTTACCATATAAATTGCATTGGATTAGAAAATTATGGGAGGGTTGAGAAAACCATATAACATTTTCATGTTTGTGGTTCACTTTGCTATTTGCTATAGGCTGGTAATAGGATAAAGATAATGTTCGTATTTTCTTCTCTTATAATTTCTGCCTGCCTGCCTACAAAGTAATGTTGTTGCCGTGATCTGTTTTTTTCATCATGCCGTTGTAGCTATTTACGCTCTAGGGAGATTATGCTAACTAGTAGGTTATGTAATGTCCAAAAGTAAATCTTCAAACATGCAATGTCTACTGTCCCACATCCTTAAGAGGAAAAAGTGTGTAAAAGAGCATTATATCTATGCTCCAGCTATTGGGATTCTGCATTGACTGTGATACCTTTTTTTTTTTNTGTTTCCTCTTTTTGTGATTTAAGGTGTCACAGCAGTGAAGTAGAAACTGTTACTTTCAGTAATAATTTGCTAGCTGTTGGTGCTTGTTAGGATCAAGCATCTTCTTGATTGTGTACTTATATGCTTATTATCTTTGTGCTGTAAACCTATGGTAGTCGGACGCGTCATTCTCGAGTACCCGTGTCGGATCCTAACACTCGGACATGGCGACATGGGTATCAACACTTTAAATTTTATTTGAGGTCAAAAACTTGCAAAATTCTCTGTAAAATGGCGAGTCGTTCACCTAGACACGTATGCATGTCCGTCACTTACCTCTTTATGCCCCTAATGGACTTGTTCCTTCTTTTTTACCAATTGGTTGACTTTGCTAATGGATGCCATTGTAATATAGATGTCTTTGTTTTTGTCCCTTAACTTGCTTAAAGGGACTACATTAATGAATGAGTTGCTCTTTTTTATTCTCACTCTTCATCTGATCTCTTGTCATACATCGACCTTTGGGGATGACAAATGTATCTTCTAACCATAATACCTTCTGTATCTTTCTCTTTACTTTTTTTAAATTAGATCTCTCAGCACTTTTTGATGTAAGTTTGTATGATTGATACATGAGCTGATGCATGGATACATGTCTATTTTGTCATCTGGAAGACAACTATTATAACTCTTATTGCGGTGTAGCCGTGTAGGTACTACTACGTCATAGTGTTGGTGGATACTTGATGTTTTTTTTTCAAGTGCTAGTGTGGAGTCTGATGGGTTTTAGTAGTCAGTCTTTTACAGTAGATGTTACTTGTCACCATTTAGCTGTGCCCCGGCCTTTATACTGTATTGTTTGAGCAATGCTTCAAGACAGATTAGTGTCAAGGTTATCGTTGGCATATTCCACACCTGAAGCGCTGCATGTGAAACATGTCTCAGGAAGCTAATTCTGTAAGTGGTCTTTTTAGTTCATGGATTTATACTATGTGAGACGAGTTATAGAAGACTGTGCTAACTCAATTGTAGCACTGCCATCTATAATTTCATTCTAGAGATGAATATCTGATTTTACCCATATTTCTTTGGAGACCATTGTATTATTACAGTGGCTACATTGAGCTGGATGTGCAAGGTTAATTTAGCATGTCCTAGCTTTGGTAGTGGTTTTTAACTGTTTAATATATGACTGTCTGTTATTGGGAACTGTTCTGGGGCTAGTGTGTCGATGACACCCATATGTATTGGCCGTGTTGTTTTTCCTGCAACATGGCTCGGGTATGTTTCTTGTCAAATTTTTTAAAGGAGAGCACTGAATGCAAGTAGTATGCTCAAATACTAAAAGGTTCCACTATAATTCATTGAAGGAGACCATTGAATTCAAGTAGTTTGCTCAAATACTAAAAGGTTCTACCATGATGGCAGATTTGTTCTCTGGGCCTTTTTTTTGCTATGCTATTGTTGTTTCAAAGTACTATTAATTGAAGAAGAGATAGGCCTGTTGCCATTTCTTTTGTCTTGCAATGATGTTTCTCGCTAAAGGTTGCTATATAGCCGTCTTCTGACTCAGCTTCAAATCTTGAAAGCATATCCTTTATCTCTATACTTCTACTATCTAATCTGTCACTCTTACCGTCTTTCTTTTGTGACTAGTGACAGTAAACAACTTTCACTTTTCATATTATTATGCTCCTATAACACTTGAAGGCGCCAACTTCAATATTGCTTGTTATTATATCTTCTGTTGCTTCAGAATATATTATTTTGCTTATCATTCAATAATTGGCTCTCCCTCTTCAAGTCTCAATTTTCCCCCCCTATTGAGTATGATATCCACTGAATATTACTATAGGTTAGTGATGGCAATACCTATATGCTATATATGTAAGTATTTTGCATAGCTTCTTTGTATTGCTTGTACCCTTTCACTTTGAATAGGGAGAGGTTGGGCAACTGCTGGAGTAATTCAATACTTCCACAAACCAGTACGGTATGTAGGCGTCTAAACCCCCTTTGACTATGCACTTCTGAATCCTTGCATAGGTAGATAACCTTACTTTTTATGATATTTACATTACTTTATGCTGTATTAGGCCTTACTATCTAGTCATGTTATTCTCTATATCTGCCTATATTGTATGTGTGTGCATGATTCTATTGTGGGTTTGTATATGCATCCGTGTGTGCCTTTTCCCCTTCACATACTAGCAGCAGATGTGAGCTGTTACCTCAGTTTATATGGAAAATATCAATTCTTTGCAGAATCGTGTAAGAAATCCGGCAATGGCTGGAGGCTATTCTCAACAAGGGTATCAAGCACAGCCTCAGAATTGGGCTGCTCAACCCCCTCAAGTCCAGCAACCTGGTGGTTATGGCTACATGCAGCAGCAGCAGCAGCAGCCTGGCTCATATCCGTCTCAGGCACCTTACTCTGGCTATCCTCCTCAACCCGCACCTGGTGGATACGCCCAAACCTGGGACCAGTCCAGTGCTCCACAAAGCCAGCAGGCTCCTCAGGCGGCTGGGTATGATTATTACGGCCAGCAGGCCCAAACTCAGCAGCAGCAGCAACCAACTAGCGCACCTCCAGCTGATAATTCGGGTTACAACTACAATCAGCCACCAACATCTGGAGGATATGGTCAGCAAGGCTATGCTCAGGACGGTTATGGGGGTCAATACCAGGCCCCACCTGCTCAATCAGGTTATGGTCAGCCACCCTCGAATCCTCCTCAATCTGGATATGACCCTCAGACCGGATATGATCAGCAGCATGCACACCCTCCTTCATACGCTGCCCAAGGCGAGACTGGTCAAGCTCCACCTCCTCAACAGGGGTACACGGGTCAGCCTAGCCCAAACCCTAACCCTGCATATCCTACTCATGGTGGTTATGGAGCTCCACCAACCTCTCAAGCTGGCTATGGGACTCCATCCCCGGCTCAAGGAGGGTATGGTTCTGGCTACGGGCCACCTCAGGGCCAGCGAACTCCACCAAACCCACAAGCATCATATGGGCAGCCTCAGCAATCACCTTCCCAAGGTGGTGGTTATGCCCAACCTTCCCCGGGTCAGCAGCCTGGATACCCACCATCTGGTTATGGTCAACCCGATACTGGGGCCCCACGAGCTCCTGCTACAACTGCTGCTGCTACTACATATGGAGGTGCAGCAGCTCAGTCAGGTGCGTATCCTCCTTATGGTGCACCTCCAGTGACCCCACCGAGTTACGGACAACAACAAGCTGCGTACTATGGTGGCGCTTATTCCCAACCCCCTGCATACCCAAGTGATGGCAATGTGGCCGGAGCTGCTCCTGTACCTGCCGCTGCGCCTGCTGCTGCTCAGCCAAGTGGAGCCACCAAGACATCGTCCGAGAGTTAGCAATGTGTGCCAGAGCTGTCGATGAAGGATCGGAAAGCTTCTTCGCGTAGTGGTTTAGTTTAGGAACAAATAGAAATTTGCTGCTATGTTAAATTTTTGGAGATAATCTAGTAGATGGTTACAGTTTTTTTTGTATGATATTGACTTCCTGTTCTTCTGTTTGTTGATTTTGTTGCTTGTTCATGTCAGTTACTATTTTGGTCGGAAAACGAATATCCTTCAGAGATTATGTACCTCATTGTTTCTGAGGCTGTCCAAGGTGCACAAATATGGCCGATAAATGTTTTGCATTACATGCATGAAACATTTGTATTATGACAGTTAATTTGTCAAGACTGGCTTCTTTTGTTCGACATTGACTGGGCATGTTTGCAAACTTGCCTGTTACCATAGATGTTTGGATAGGTGTTGCTGTTTTAAGTAGATGTTATATTAGATGTATCTGTAATTGTTAGTCATAAGTGGTTTAAAAAGGTGAGGTTTGGTAACATCATAAATTGATGTGAAAAACTATTCAATTTATATCGGCTATCTCAAAAGCTAATTTAGGTAGTCTTTTAGAAACATTGAATCGCTTAATTTGAGTCATGATTCAGGTTCTTATGTTGAAGACATGCGACATGGTTGCATATATGAGCGTGAATGTTTGATCCACTTTTCTCTAAGCTCATTTCTAAATTTTGTTTGGGAGGTGCATTTCTCTAATGGCTAAAAAAAAAAAGCATCATATTGAGTTTATATTTAGACTTATAACGGGGTTAAAAGAGGTTTTGTTTAAGGTAAAGTCAGTTCAAATTTATGTACAAGTAAAGCTGATCCAATGTCAAATAGTATGTAGCTGGTGAGATTATACCTTTCCAAACCTTATTACTTGGCATCTAATAATGTTCATTATTGTGGTTGTAAATATTGACCAAGTAAAAGAAATAGTTTATTTGATTGATTTACTATTAACCAAATCCTATAGAAAGCTTAAAATGATTGGAGTTGTTTAATGTATAGTAGTAATCAAAATAGTTTGGGATAGACAGCGAGCGCAGTGATGCACTACTCATACTAAAGTAAAAATTGGGGCCAAATATCACTTCTTTCAATAAGAACAAACTTCCTATTTTTATTTAAAAAAAAAATTGTAGTAGTTAAACATTTTCAATTTTCTATCATCTTTCATTAAGTAAATTGAAATCTTTATTGTAATATTTAAGATATGATTGTTTTATTCGTATCAATAAGACCATGAACATAATCGAAGATGTTCATTTTCTTGATTAAAAAGTAATAACTTTCTTTGCACAGATACAGTATGAGTCATGCTTTTTTACTCATTCAACTATCTACAAGAACAAACTACTAAAAATATTTATTTCTTGAGTGAGAAGTTAATACATTAGATTGACTTCTTAATAACAATTAGATAATCAATTTGATTTATAATCGATGTTAGACTCACCACATTAGAATATCAAATTCTGATACGACTAATATGAAAAAACTTATCCAATCCCTTTTTTTTTTTTTAAATCCTAAGACTCAAATAAATGAAACAACATTAAAATAATTTCCACTTTGATGGTGAAAATTTCCCCTAAATAAGAATTATCCCAAATCAAAAATATTAGAAAAATGAAATGTGATTGGTCAAGCAAAAAACCAAACTAACAAAAAATACCATAGAAATTGGACAAAGCCGGGTCCCCAAATCCCATAATCTATAGCTCGTATAAACCCTACAAAAACACACTCAGTCTTCTCTCTCTTCTCTCTCTCTCGCTGCGCTTCTCAACCATCATCGAGGGTTTGCTCTTTTCTCATTTTGAAGGGAGCACTTTGTTCGTTCATCTTCTCTGCAAATCCAGGTATCAGATCTCTCTCTCTCACTTCTATATCATCTCTCAATTGATTTCTTTCTGTTACGATTCATATGCTTATCTCATTTTGCATCTGTTCTTGTTTCGATCGATCTGTTGTTTGATTTGTACAAGTTAATCTATTGTTAGAGATTCGAGGAAGATGAGATAGTCGATTTCTGAGTGTTTGAATCTAGTATTTTGTAGCATCCAATTTGGATGTCAACTTATGCGATCTAGGGTTTTTGGATAGGAAGCCTTGAAATTTTAAGAAATTGGGTGGGTTTAGATTGAGTTTTTGTTTTCCTCGGAAACTGAATGACCTTCTTGTTGAGGACCTGAAGAGTCGAGCTTAGTCGGGTTCAAGACTGGAAGTGAGATCTTGAGAGTTCACTTTTACCATCTTTGGAAAGCTTATTCCTATTCAATTTTGTCTCAATTTCTTTGGCTTTATCCCTTTGATTTGATTGATTCGAGTTTCACTGGGGATAAATTGATTGAGGGCTTTGATATTTGAAGTTTTCTGTGTGGGTAAATGTCTAAATGGTAATGATGAGAAGGGAAGCTAATTGAAGTAGAGAGAATTTGTTATGTGGATAAATGATAAAATAGTTGGGAATATTTTGGGCGTAATGGCTTTGGTACACGATAGTAACATCTGATCTGTGGGACTCTGATATTTGGCTCTATATTCTGTTTTTTGTTTTACTGTCGAGCTCACTGCTGTGTTTGACTCACTGCTTTGTGAGATAGATGACTATGGAAAATTTGTTTTCGTTTGAAGACGTTCTCTACATTTTCTTAAAGTGAAGAAATGGAAACATTTGATCATAATTTCAAAATTTTCTTTTGTTTACTTATAGATGATTTTTTTTTTTTTTGGGAGAATACTAGAAAATTGGAGCTGGATAATCCGAACATTTTCCACAACTAGATGCTGTCTTACGGGCTCACTTTGTGTTCTGGGGGGTCTTCTAGTTCATCATAAGGAGTTAGGAATGTTCCTTCTTGTCTCCAAAATGGCATTGAAAATATGGAAATTATTATATGTGTATTTTATATTATCGTAATTCGGACAAGAGTTGTGACCAAGCACATGTATTCGAGGCTATGTTGTATAGATGAATGAGCACTGCAGATGGAAATTATGTTAAATGTGTTTTCAATTTCGTTACTGCTATAGTGGAGTTGTTTTCTGCTTAAGCTTTAGAATATTGGATCTTGTTTCACCGTGATAACTGGTGTCTATGTTGATGTTGGCTAGGCTTATGTTAATTTCATATGTGTTTTTCGGTTTTCTAGTCACATAAAGTCTACTCTGGACTTTAAGCAGGAAAAAAAAGGGAAAATTTCTATATAGATACATCAAAATGCAGCTTTTGTAAAATTTTCTACTACCGTTGTACGGGTGATTGTGCTATATGCTTGACTCAAATAAGGAAGTAAGGTGGGGTATGGGTATGATTTGCCTGCAGTTATTGAAGTACTTTAAGGAGTTTGGTTTGTTTTTGGTCTAATTTGAAGTCTCCTAAAATTGTATCATGTGTGGGTGTCAAATGTCCAACCCTGCGACCTGGGCACTTTGGGTTAGAATGTTGATTCGAAGTAATTAGTGTGCTTTAGGATTGTTTTATGTGGGGGAATGTACACCTACAGGGCTGCATGTATAGATTACTCATTTTCATGGTGATTTACTTAAGGTATTTCATCACATTGGAGTTAAGATGAAATAAGGTAAATTTGAATACACATGACATGGAATAATGGCACTCATAAACATAGTATTATTGGCCTTTTTATATATTTTAAAAATAGTGAATTATATTGCTTGTTTGAAGTTTAGATTGCTTGCTTGAAGTTTGCTCCAAATTGAAAAGTGATTCATTCTTAAATGTCTGTGTCAGTCATATGATCTAAATCATCTACAGTTTTACTAGTGTTGATGCTTCATACCTCTGTTTAATTCTCTGCTTAATGTGTTTATTTGCAGCTCTGCTTCTCAATGGCATCAAAGCTACGCCAGCTGCAATCCAAGGCATGTCAGGCTCAACAGTTCCTGTCCAAACACGGGAATGATTATTATAAGCAACTGCTAGAGAAAAACAAGGATTTCATCCAAGAACCAGCAACCGTTGAGACTTGCAATCGCTTGTCCAAGCAATTGTTCTACACTCGCCTTGCCAGGTTGGTTTTATAATGGTGTAGCATGAATGTCACTAATTTTGTATTCATGATGCCTTAAAATATTTAGCAGCTTCTGCATATATGGTGTGTTTGAGGATAAGGCTCCTTCGTTTAGACATAAAGTTTATGATACAACTTTCAACTTTTAGTGTGGATGTGACAATTTATATTCATAGTATCTTGTTGAGAATCAATGCTGTTGAATACTCTTCTTTCGGTCACTGCTATACTTGAACCAGAACTTTGTTTTGTTGGAAGTCTAGAATCCCAACAAGTTTGGTTTGTGTAAATTTTTCCTCAAGCTCTTCATATTTGGGGAATTGAGTAAAGGCATTGGCAACTATTTGCCAAAGACTGACCCTGGTATCTAAGTTTTCTTTTACATTTGCATATCTTTTGTGAGTGCTTATTTCAATCGTTGTGCCTTAGCTTGTTTGATAACTTTTTATTTTCTTTAAATAATAAACAAAGATGATAGGGCATCGTTTGGTATACCTTCTCCATCTAATTTGAGCAGGGAGTATAGTTTGTACATCTATTCTTTGATGCTAATGTGATTTCAAATTTGCTTACAGAATAATAAATGTTGGAAAAAGATCAAGGACTAGGACCCATACGATATTATATTCGGTCATCCGTATGCTGTATATAATAAGTATCCATATCCTCTTGCATGACAAGCGCAGTTAGCTGTTTAAATGTCGCCTTGCTACAATATGCTGCATGCGATAGACCACTTGGTTTAACTCTCCCAGGATCACGTAGTGGAATTACAAAAGCATTTTGGAAAGATTATATCAGAAAGAAGCCCGAGCTAGAGGACCAGATATCTTTTGGTGGGCCTTCATCTCACACATTTCAAATAGGAAGATATTTTTCTCTGGACCATGACTATCTTATTCTGGTGAATTGCTATTCTAAACACGACCTTCTGAACAGAAAATTGCTATTCTAAACAAATAAACAGGGCCTAGTTTTTTATATCCATGAAATCCAAACTGGCAAATATGTTACTTCCGTAGATGGATCATCAGCCAATGTTTGATACAATGTTGATGATCAATTGTTCATATGCTTGTTCATCATGAAATAGTATGATATTCATATTGATCTTATGCATGATAGTGTGATATATAGCCTGATTGGATCATCGATGAATCTTATATTCGAATTGTTATTGTTGTTTCCAGTGTACCCAGTCGTTACGAGGCATTCTGGAAAGAAGTTGATCAATTCAAGCAGGTGTTGAAGAACAGGAAGGACTTGAAGGTTGAAGAGGTGGGAGTTGCTGCATTGTTTGGGATGGAGTGCTTTGCATGGTACTGTGGTGGGGAAATTATAGGAAGAGGATTTTCCTTCACTGGCTACCATGTCTAACTCAAAATCCACTTCACGTGTCTCGCTCTCGGACAAAGTTGGCTACTTTCAATTCCTTTAGCCCTCAGTACCTAGTTGAGTTCAAGATTTTGAGAAAAATACCAGACAAAATGAGAATTTTGTAATTGATCAGTCAAGGGAAAGTTCAATTCCTTTGAAATTTGTCTCTGTTGCTCTCTCACATTCAGATGATCTTCACATAAAAATGCAAACATAATTTTGTGGTATTTGGCTTTGGATTCCTGCTAAATGCAATGTATCTAACATTGAATGAGCTGATAGTGAATAACCCTTCATCCAGTGAGGTGAATGTATTGTCACAATTTTGTGATGATGGGAGGATAAATTTGCTCCCCAGTAATGTATGTCAATTCTTTCAATTTCCATCTGTGTTCAGAGCCAATTGCGCAAATTTGATTGATATTGAAACTCAGTTCTGAGGTTTAGAATTCGATGTCACAACTCACAAGTCGTGTTGTGACTGACAGTCAAGTGGGTGTTGTTATCATATTATTGTGATTGTCGTGTGATCTACTCCATCTAATGCAACTCTGCATTAGGTTACGAATCTATAGGTTTGTGCAAATTATATAGTACATCCAGTCATTCTTGGTCTACACGGATCGGGGTCCTAGCCGGCGCATGAAACACTCCGCCTGAAGACTTAGAGCTTTGATATACAACATCCGTAAGTGAGATGAAGAGCACTGAATAATCAAATGAACAATGGGAAAAATTTTGATCATATTATGTTAGCAATGGTCTTTCTTGGGGATGAGTGAGTGCCAGGAGGTGAATCATTGTACTACTACAGGGTGTACTGGCGTTCGCTTCCAAATGACTGGGTATACATACACCCGAATATAAACAACGGTATACACCCGAATATATACAATGGTAGACTAGAGGTCGCTGAGCCATTGATGGTAATAACTCCCCACAAAAACTGAGTGGCTTTCTTTCTTTTATTTGCTTTGGAAATGCAACATATAGTTGTTGTAGGTCTATTTGATACAGAAAGCAATTCCTCCCAAATTGATCACAGGTAGAATCAACAGTGACAACTCTGGCAACTCAAACATGTTGCATAATCAGGAGAAATACTACTTTCACTATGCTCATTTCAATCCTTGCTACAAAATGTATAGTACCTTGAGCAGTAGTTTTCTCTACATTTGAGCAGCTACAAAATTACAATTGATAAGAAAAAACTAGATCCTGTAGAAATGCATTCACTACTCAGCAGTCAGTACTCACCGACTTGTATGGTTCCTGTATTTGTTTCTATAAGCCTAGAATGATATGGTCTGTATTTTCCGCCTCTACAAAATGTTGTTCCTGAATGCAAGAATCATTTTCGGGGACAAAAGCAGGACAAAGGCTAAGATTGAACCGAAGAACAATTTTATGAAAATTCTGAATGGATCATTATCGTCTTCAGAGGTGTGTGTTGAGGTTGATGTTGCAGTTGCTGAAGGTAGGGCTTCAATGACAGCATCAGCTAGATCGCTGATGAAAGAAGGGCTGCAATTGAGAGCTGGAACACGACCCCAGTTCTCAATGCCCGATTCCAGTGCCAACTCCTTGTATTCCATATCAATCTCTTCAAGAGTCTCAATGTGCTCACTCACAAAGCTGCAACAAAGAATGGGAAAGCAAAATTGTAAAGCCCAGAATCAAAAGTTTTGTTTTATATCCTTCATTTCACATAGAGCTGATGGATTTAGTAACACAAGTTCTTAGCAAGGTAAACACACCACCATTTCACTCTCCATCCATCTTTCAACATTATCAGAGAAGAATTAACGGAAAATTTGCCTTTAGTGCATGCCAGTATGGATAATGTAGTGGCATGCAGATTATTAAATCTTCTACATATCTCCTAAAGAGAGCAAGTCTACCTAGAACCCTCTGTGTTTCATCTGTAACAATATATGAATCAGTCTGAAGCACATATCTAATCCTATGCATAATTCTTCATACCCAATTACAAGCAAACAAAGAGTTTACAGTTCTCTCAGAAAACAGCATATGTTATGCACCTTAAAGCAATTGTAGTACCAAATGATTAAGAACATTAACATAAGACATGTTAACATGCTAACTATTTGCACCCCACCTTACAGGAACAGCTAGCAGACTCTTGATTCCTTTCTGACCAAGCTCAACAAGAACCTCATCAGTATAAGGTTTCAGCCATTGCACAGGACCAACGCGACTCTGAAAAGGAGGAGAGGAATACAATTACCAAACAAAAGTTGCATAAACTAACAGAAAAGTCCCATCCCAAGAGTATGAATTTGTGGACAGGTCGAAAACTGATTGGCTAAGCAAGCACAAAGTAACTGATTGAGACCCATTGCCATGGACCCTAACAAATCGAACTGAATTCACTCAAGCTTACCTGGTAAGCTAGAGTGTGCTGGTTGTTGATTCCTCTAGCTTTTAGCTCTTTCATGATTAGGTAGATGCAATCCTCCATCTGATCTTTGTATGGATCACCAGCCTCCTCCACGTAGCTTTGTGGTACTCCATGAGCACTGAAGAATATCATGGCCTGAAATATTAACATTGACAAATACTATCAATTCTTGAACCATAAACTTTCAAAAATCATTGACCTGGTGGACCTAGCGAACTACGAAGCAGAAATCATTAAAAAAAACCTTATGTACCTCATCTGGGTTTGAAAAAACCTGCAACTCTTTCTCAATCAAGTCAGCCATGGACCTCACATAACCTTCTCGCTGGTACCAGGATCGGATGATAGCGACTGGCATTCTTGATAGATATGCATCCTCTCTGACGATGGTTATAATTTCAGGTACAGAACGAAGCAGGAAACATGATTTTCTAAATGAGATACTCGAAATTGATTTACCTGAACATGCTCTGGAGAACACGGAGACTAGAACCTGTTGTAGATATTGAAAACTGAGGGTAGAGAGGAAGGACAACAAGCCTTGTAATTTTGTCCCTCTTAATCTGTCACGAAAAGATTGAGGAATGTTCAACCATATTGACCCAACAAATTTACACAAAAACCATGGAACAAAAGAAGATACTGGAACAGACAATAATTGAAGATCCAACAAGCACAACGTCATCACATATACCCAGTGGATTGACAAATGGTCATACTGGGAAACAAAATAATTGAGCATTCCCTAGGCCAAAGGTAACAGAAGAAATAGAATTTCAAGATAACCTAGAAAATACATAAAAGATCTTCAATAGTTAGAATGCTCCAGAAAAGAATTTCAGAAATAGGTTTGCTTTTATTAACTAGATGCGCTAGAGAGAACTAATAAGAACAGAGACTTCCGAATTCCCAGTAAGAAAGAACTCTCTCTTTCCTATACACACATTTTTAGTACAGCATGTCAGCGTAGCTGTAACAGATAAGTAGCATGACATGGCTGACCCTCCGGTTGAAGATCTTAGAGCATCAATAACGGGAGGAGTTTGACGGGGAGTTAAGAGAGCTTGATGGGGAGTTATGGCTAAAGACCGTAGCTATAGAGGGGAGCCATCAAAGAATGGAGCTTCGGCAAGCTTCGTTTCTTGGGCAAATGGAATTTTCTTTTTATTTATTTTTTTCCTTCTCTGGTTGTATTGCTTTTGGATCAACAGCAATTCTTGGCGTCTTGCACAAAATTTTTGGTTTTCTTTATCCCTTCAATTTGTTTATTTGAACAATTCATAATATAAAAATATGGTTTAATAAAATAAAGTTGATTTTTATTCTTTACGAAAATTATTATTATTCGAAATTAGTATCGTTCAAATTTCTGATAATAATAATTATTTTACCAATATAATTTTTTCTGAATTTTACTTGTAATTTGGAAAGCAAATCAAAAAAACTGAGTTGGTAAAGTATTAAAATAATATAAGTTGATTGTAGATTTAATTAGTGGGGTCCATTTAACAACTTTTTAGGGAGTTATGGATATTGGAGTTGGGAGCTTGGATTGAGAAAGTGAGTTATGGATGAGGTGGCACTATGAATAGTGGGAGTTTTGGGAGTTATGGGAGCTATGGATATTGATGGCCTTAGGTATGTGTCAGATTGCAGAAACAAGGGTTTCATATGGAAGCGTTTACAGTTTTCTATAAAAGAGTTTCGTGTATAAATAACCAGCTGGAACTAAGAGAAATAATTTTCTCCTTATCTAAAGTTATAAAGATCATCTAAAACAATGCTTTACCTATCTTTAAAAACCTTCCCTCACATCTCTGCCTCTATCCTTCTTTCTATTTATCCACTTGGAAGTCAACGAAAACTCTTGTTTTCAGGGAAAAACAAGTTTTGGGGATAGAGAAGAAACTGGAGATGAAAAGATATAGCTTTCTTTAAGTAAATACACTCTACATTTCTCACAAAGAGTTAGATAAACATGATACCAACTGGATATTCTTCATGCTAACTATTACGAAAACCTTCAACAATTAGAAGCTCAAAAACTGATGAGCACAATAGTAAGACAGTAAAGTAAGTGACAGATTAACAAGATGTATTGGATAACTGGATCATTTGGACACTGTAGTTTATTCATTACAGGTTATATGTATTGTTTTTAATTACAGAATCAGCTGACTATGAATTATCAAAGATAATCCATATTTTTCTTTTTATAAAGTACTTTTAGTATTGTAATGACCAATGAGTGATCATAAAGGTAGTGAATGCAAACCTGATCAACAGCTTCTTCGGTGAATGGATACCAGTACCTCATGCCAACATAGACAGATACATTGTTTTTCTTCGCTTCCAGTGCCAATTTGAGTGCATTTGCCTTCAAAAAGATGGCTCACTTCGTAAGAATTTGCAATATGATAGAGGTGCAAAACCCAAAAATTCAAGTGAAATTCAAAACAATCACAGTTATGTCAGAAAGAAAATGAAGAAGTGACAAAAGACCCTAGTTTCAGTTGTCTCACCTGCTCATCTGTTATCTTTCGCAAAGGGGAGCCCCCTCCTATTGAAGCATACCCTTCTTTACTTTTAGGGGCTCTGAGCACAGATATCAATTGAGCCAAAGGCCGCTGGAGAAATTGGAACAGCCTGGGTAGGCGAATGATATCCTATTGCAATTAGTGAAACCAACCATCAATACCAGCCTGAATACCACTATACAAGAGCTACATCTTCCATGAATTTATCAAGAGAAAATAAAGCAGTCAAGGGCCTACCGGATCAGCAAATAAATTAAACAGGAATGGTTGGACATCATCAAGAGTGTCAGGCCCTCCAAGATTCAGAAGAAGCACCCCAATTTTTTCTTCAGCGACCTGTGAAGGAGCTTCCATCATACCATCAGAATAAGTGCCTGTGTATGTGCTGGCAGCAGAAAATGCTTTTCCAACTGTACTATTCTTTTGCTCGGGTTGAAAAGAACAAAATCCATCACTGTTGGAGCTTCTACCATCAATTGGGTGAGAACAAGAGATGGCATGCGTTCGTGAAGATTTATCAAGACGCAGTGATCCATAACGAGAACTGCTACATGTGGAAATGTAACTTTTGACCTGTGGACATGACCTGCAAGTGGAACAACTCATTAGGATGTCTTAACTAGCGTGATACACGAAACCAATTCGCCAAATCACTGGTCAAGGTATATTGTCCAAGTCCTAATGCTTTTTTCCGTAGCTATACAGTATACACACCCACACATTAAGCTATCTCAATGCTGGTAAACTGATGAAGTTGAGCTAAAAGGAAACCTGGCACTACAATAACAGGATACAAGATTAATCAAACTCTCAAATGTTCGGCAACCAAAAGAAAAAAGCCAAATGCGAACACATTAATTGTCAAACATAAACCCTTTTTCCCATTATAGATTCCGAGGCAAACACTACTTCCAAGATTAACCAATTCCAAGAATTTAAGAAATGACTACGATAAATAAAAATTAAACATATTAATACACTAATTATCAGCATAATCCTAATTAAAACTCTAAATGGGCAGCATAATTTTCAGATCAAATGCGCCAAAAACATTGATGATCAACCTCATGATCAATTCCAAATCAAATCATAAGAAAAGGGAAGGACCCAACATGATCAAAACAATAAACAATCACACAATTCAACCCATTTCACATGATAATCAACAAAACATGATAGTGATCCAAAAACTCACCCAGTGAATTTCTTATCGAAATTCCGACAAGGAGCAGATAATTTCATCCCAGAAGCGACGGCAGAGCTCGCGGTAGCCTCCATATCGTGATTAAGAAAATACCCAGAAGCCCAAAAGCTCTAATTTATCAGTTAGTGGTCTTAGAATTGACGAAACGTTTATTGATGGATCGAAAATCAGGAAAAATCTTAGGGTTTTTGGTGGGTGTGTGATAAATGTGAGACCTTTCCTCTTTTAGCTAATCAAATACATATAGTACTATTAAGAGTTAGGTAATTGGGTCAACGGATTAAAAGAAGGAATAAGAGAGATTGAAAGAGGGGAAGAGAAGAGAGATACGTGTTCATTCAACAATGGAGGCAAAGTTAATGTTTATGGTTTCACCTAATGCAAATGCAAATGCAAATGCAAATGGCAATGCAGAATTTTCTGAGGAAGTCGGTACGTGACAGTGAGACAAAGGTGGTGGAGGCAACGACGCCGTCACATGCTATGATGCTACTAACTTTTTTTTTTTTTTTTTTTCCCCGTAATGCAAAGGCCGATCTAGACGAGTTGTGCACCAAGAATGGTACGTCTTATCCAATTTAGAGTAGCGGTTTGATTGTAGTTAAAAAATCATAGAGAAATACATACTGTCAAGTTGTTTGGTTGACAAAAGACGCAGGTATTCTATTTTGGTATTTCCCACAAAAAATTTCCGTAGGTAATTCCAGTTTTCGTAGGAAATTCTACTTCGTGTATTCAATCAAAAGTTTTTTTTTTTTTTTTTGGTTCACAACCAAGGGTATCCACCGTCGACAATAGTGACTATTCCCCGCGCTGACTTGTAGGCACCTCACCCAAGGCGGAATTCGAACACCCGACCTTGGTTAAGGGTGGATGAGTCCCTATTCAATCAAAAGTTAATTGTAGAAAGTTTCAATTTATAAAAAATTACAACTTTATGAGAATTATAATTTCTCAATCATATTGAACCAAATACCCACTTTTTTTTAATGAAAAAGGGCAAAAAAAGTCGTTTGATTTGCTCTTCTTAAGAGTTTATCGGCTAATTTACTTGACATCTATTGGCTAATCCAGTTGTTTCAATATTACATACTCCATTATGTTTCCAATTTTTGGTGACTTTTCTTACTCCTAGTGTGACTTTTAATTGTTATGGAGTGAGACCTCTTCTTTTTTGTTTTCTTTATTTATTTATTTATTTTTATTTTTTTTGGTTTGCATGAAAATAGATCAAGTTGATCCCTTGCTTTTATTCTAAGCTAAGTCATCCTTTTACACAAGCAAAAAAAAGTCAGGTTATCAAAGTTGGCATTTATATGGGTCACATCTTAATATTGGCACTTGGTATTTTTCATAATGGCATTTAGAATTAGATCCTCATAATAATTCTACAAGTCCAGTATACAATGTACCTTATATTCGAAAGAGGGACAAATTAGAAACTAAACTCTTTCAAATTGAAATTTATCTCCTCCTAATACAAATATTTCGGCCTATATAATTACTCCAAAAAGATTCGCGTGTTTTGCAAAAGAAATGCATAACATCTGCTAATTAAGAGTATTTTTGTCAGTAATCTTCATATGTGATAAATGTAAAGTATGATGTCCTAAAAATCCACATTATCTTTAATCTTTAATTTGCAAATGTAATGTGAATGATTCTGATCATACCATATGCACTAGTAGGGAATATTACTACTAAAGATGAGATGATTGAAGTAGAACTTGCAGACTGATGGTACCATAGTTGACCAGCTCAAATAGTTGAGGAAAAAAAAATCATGCATAGGGTGGGGATCCCTCTCTGGTACTAATATTGATACCACTTGCAAGTGTCAAGGACAACTCACTTAATTTGAGAAAATTTCAACAAAACTTGTTGAAAATAAGCTCCTTCAAACTTGTGCAAACTTCATATGTTTCAGCTACTAGTATGCATATAACATAATTGTGTCAACTGTCAAAATTAATATTCAATCAACATCGTAAAGAAACTCAAGTTGAGGGATCTCATGAATTTACAGTTGCCACGACACGAAACCAAACAAATGACAAGATTTTGTCAAGTTCATAAGGTATAATGTATAAACCCATTAAACTGGTATTGATGATATACATAGTTTGTGTAGTTCTCAACAAGTCTCTGCTTCTGTAAGATTGATAGAATCCCTCTAAATTCCCCATCAAATTTGCCTATAAGAAGTACTGGGGTTATCTTGAACAAGCTGCAATTTCTTGGCCGTATGACTTGCTAGAACTTGTTACCGCTGGGCTTGCTCCACGCTCTTCCTCAATAACGAGATAACTTGAGCTGGTTCAGGGGCACCAAACACTGAACTCCCAGCAACAATGCAATTTGCTCCAGCTTCGGCTGCAGCATCAATGGTTGATGGCCCCAAACCACCATCCACCTGCATCATGAGAAAACAAGATATGCTTAAAACTGTAAAAGTTTGACGAGAGCATTTACAATATTGTTGCCAGCTCAAATAACTACAACTACCACCCAGTATAGAAGTTAAAGTTTTGGATGCCTTACCCTCTAATGCTCAGAACCTAAAACAAATAGGCTTAACTATCTATGACTCTCCTTTCGAAAATTTGTCTCATGTTATCATGTACAAGTGATCTTCTACAATTTTACCTAGAAGCTTCTAAAAGCGGCCAGAAGCACATGACTTTCCCAAAGATAGGGCATTCACTATTTCAAGTTATTGCCTCTGTAATCTAAAACACTTTACTATGCGACAGTCGCAAATTTGGTAGTATTTTCCTCATACACAGCAGATCTGATTCAAAATGCCGAAAAAGGGAGGCAAATGCTAAAAATAGGAAATGATGATGCAACCATGGAGGATGTCTTCAGGTTGATGTCTCTTTCATATCCTGGAAGAAGTTTGGGGCTTTAATGAAGGTTGGCAATCCAAAGCTTCTTAAATTAAAGGTTTTCTATTAGTGTTGATGTGGTATGGCCTCTAGGGTGCATTGAGTTTGAGATATTCGAGACTTTGAGTGCTTTGATCCTCAGTGAATTGGTTTATTTATTTGGCTTTGCCATATTAGGTGTACTTAGGCTTTGGCTCCTCAAGTGTATTGAGCTTCGGCTCCTTGATCTTCATCATAGGCTCTTATCCACTTTAATAGAATGGACATAATTATCGGGAAAAAATGGCAAAACATACACTGGTTTCTTTTTTATCTAATAATAAAGTGCTTCTCTTTCGGTTGTCCATTCTCATGTTTGGGGCCTTCGAAGGACTGTCTTTACACAGTTACAGATGGTTTGACACTTTTTACTAAATCTAGTGATTTCTTCATCATAAATTCATATACCATTTACCAAAATAGTGTTTAATATCACATATGTAAGTTAAAGAGTATTTGGCAGATGATTTTGAAATCAAGCACTCAGGACAGATGAAACCATTCCAGTTATAGAAGTAACTTGATCTGACCAGAGCAATACTCCTATGTCTTTAATCTACATAATGAGCTTCTTTTTTGCAGGATGTCATAAGACTCCATCTTGAGGGAGTATGAGTTACATCAAAGGTTAACTATGTACTGTTTTCTTTCCCATTACTTACAAACACACTTATATATGGATCTTGTATGTGAGCTGAATCTTTTAATGACCTATAGCAATTATATTCTCATCCCCTCCTTTCTCTCTGTACTATTAAGGTAACTCTCATATCAACTCTTCTAGTGTTAATATGACATTTCATTCCATCACAAGTTGAGCAAGGATAAATAACGATCCCAAAGTGAATGAACAAATCTAAAATTTGCCATCAAATAAGAGCATATTAATGCAAGATGATACCTCAATATCAAGAGATGGATACTTCTTCCTCAACGCACGAACCTGAATACCCACAGAAGAAGATAGCTTAAACTTCATTCAATATTTCTGTAGAAAAGAATCCAAACAAAGAACAATATAATTACTAACCTTATCCATTGTTTCAGCCATAAACTTCTGTCCACCAAATCCAGGCTCAACAGTCATAACAAGGACCATTTCCACTGGGTTAGGCCCTTCCACCTAGAATGCAGAACATGAGATCATTCAGAAATGGGCATTACACAAAATGAGAAATAATCACACTCTTGGATCTCTAACTTCACACGAAAAATGCCCAAAATTTTCCCATACAAAATCTTGAAAAATTTCCTGAACTCAAGACAAACATACCAGTGGGTAAACTTCTTCTATAGGTGTTCCAGGCTTCAGAGCAACACCAGGTTTCATCCCTTTCAACTTTACCTTTTCGACAATCTCTTGCCAGTTATCTGCAGAATCAACCATGGAGCTGTAAGGAACTACAATACTAGATAACAATAAAGAAAATAAATCAAGTATAAATGAAACAACAGGTAAAGCACCTTTAGAGACCTCAACATGAAATGTAAAACCTGATGCACCAGCTTTTCCTAGTGGCTCCACATAAGCTAGAGGATCTGTGACCATAAGATGGCAATCCAAATATGCCCTATAAACAGAACAGGATGAAATTTTCCGTAAATATCTTGAAATGATTAACAGCCTTAATCTAGGTTTCCTTATATGGAAACTAAAAGAAAACACAAAGAACAGAATATTACTCTGTGTGTTTCCTCAAACTCTGGATCACTGGAGCACCAATTGTAAGATTAGAAACAAAGTGCCTTCAAAACAGAAAGAAGCTTAAGCTTGAAGAGCAACAAAGGCAGAATTAGACAGGGGTTTGCAGACCATTAAATCATAGCAAAACCAGATGCACTTAGATGTCTACACCGCTGAGGCACTGATACACTGAACATTGTCAAAAGAAAGGTGTAAAGAAAGTTAAACTGCGAATGGAAAAGGAGACATTACTTCAAACACAGATCACTCACAATTGATAATTTTCTGCAACAGCATATCAAACACCTCACCAGTTCTTATCTTACTGGACTAACAATTATAAGCAATGTTATTGTTTTCATCACTTATTGCAAGACAACAAAACAACAAATTGGATATCTGAAACCTATCACCCTAGCAGTTGCATTGCAACAGCGTTATCTATCTTTCAACATTTCTGACTTCTTCGCCAATCCAATGTTTGATAATTAATATGCAGTCATGCATATAAGACAATTGAAAGAGAACATGATAATTATACTTGAGCATTGTATATCAGAAAATATCTAGAGAAATGAAAACTGAGCACAGGACAATATACTTCTGCAAATACATAATATCAAAGAAAAATTGCATTATCTGAGGCTAGTTACTAGAAGACTAACTGGCCTAGGACATCAGTCATAAGTACCCATAACCCGTAAAATGCAATATTTGAGGCATAGAACGAAAAAGGCAGTTGAATTTGAAATATTGGAAATGTCCACCTACCCATCCTGCAAAAAACCAAGGAAACTTATTAGTTGCTGTCAGAAAGCTCCAACAAATGCACATCATGTCAGATTGACAATGAATTAAAATATTGAACATGGTAATAGCGGATGACTATCCCCTAAAAAGGAGCAACTGAGCAATCCATGCAGCACCAACTGATGCCAACTAGTCATCACATTGTTACACTCTCAAACAACATGCTTTACTGAAAGGATGCATCCCGCAAAGCATTTGACAAGACGTTAGGAGGTAAAATTGCAAAGAAATGAGGGCATAGCCTAGAAACAACTCAGCCAGTCCCTGGAAAGGGTGCATTTGCACAGCAAAAAGTGATACTGAAACCACCATTCTAAGGACTAAACTGGAAGCTCAAGGGCCTGGCTAATCTGCTTTTGCTATTGTATTTCTATGATTAGTCCTTCATTAGAGAAAGTCATTGACAAAGCGAACACCACTAGTGTACCAAAGTGATTAGTCTGAATATCACAATTATAAAGAGTGCAGGACATGTAACTACAGGCGATATATATACAAGATAACTCATAAGTCTCCTCATGCTTCAACATGGTGCTATTTACCAGTGAACTTTGGAATCGATAAAGTTCTCTTTTAATAATCACCAAGAAAAAGTAGACAACAAAACGTGTGTGCATTGAATGCCACTACTACATTTTCCCACCAAACACAATCCAGCTCAATGGGAGCAACTCCATCAAAGATAACCGAAGGTTTCAAAAAAGAATCTAAAGCTCACGAGCAGCTTAAAGTAGGAGCAAGATTTCCTTACACGTTCATAGCTCATATGGAGAAATCACAAGGATTGAGTCTCATAAGTACAAAACTCATAAGGAAAACCTACCCATTGTCCATTGATGTAAATTTAAGTCTCATAAGAAAGAAACATCACTCGGGTGAGGGGGTTGGGGTGGAGTTGAACATTACCATGATATCCATGTGAAGCCAGTCAGCACCGCAATCGAGCATACGTTGAGCCTCAGATGCTAAATTAGCAAAGTCCGAAGAGAGCATAGATGGCGCGATTTTCGCCTTCACTCCCATTTTTACAGACTCTTAGCAATGACTCAGGCAATCAGAAAAAAGATTGGTACTTTGAGCTTCAACAGAACCCTGGCCATAGAAATTGAAAACAATTCAGCTACTAGGCTGCTAAAGAACCCATCTTTCAACCCAATTTGATTAAGTAACCATGTATGTTATCCTTCTTGTTTCTCTTGAATCCACTAGCAATTTACATCCACAACACAATTTTTTCTCTGGTTCTCTCACGTAATTGAACCCACAAGCAATTTTACTCAATTTTCTGATCTGGGTTTTTGTTCCACTGTTTTTTTAGCTAAAAAGAAACTGGGGTTGCAATTGTACATATAGAGAAACTAAAGGGACAGAATTAGATATACACAAGTTGATCAATTGTGATTCAAAGACTACCAACCAAGTTAGTTCATCAATCAGCAAACAATCACATAATCACATGCCCAGAAAAGATAAAGTGGAAGAGAGAGAAAAGGGATAACTCACAGATGATCGGTGAGAGAGCTGAAAGAGGGGCAAGCGTTGGGCGAAGCCGTCAGGGTTGGTGGAGTAATTGAGAGAGAGTGGTGAAAAGAAGCTGCCTTTTGGACACCTATAATAGCAGCACCAAGCACATTTCAAGTTCACCAAACACTACACCACACAAACCATTGACTCTATTTTTTTTTTTTTTTTTTTTTTTTTTGATGAAAAACCATTGACTCTATTGACACTAGTCTTCCAATTGTTAAAAAAAAAAAATAACATTGACAATAGTCAACATGGATTTTGTTATGGCAATGATATGGACATTTTGGGACTTTTTACAAAATTCTAGTTAAGTCAGATATAGCTTTATGAAATGGTGTTTATCTTCAAGGAATAATGTGTTGGATTAGCGGGAGTTTTTGGAAGTGAAAATGCAAATATGGTTTGGTTTTTATAAGAATGTCGGATGAGTTATACCTTGTTGAACGTGGGTGGAAATTTTATAAAAGGAGATTCTATATGGACTCATGTTATTCAAGCAAAACATTTCGCAAATTGTATTGGCATGTATAATGGAGATTAGATGCAATATTTACTTAACATTGCTACATGATTAGGAGATAAAAAGTTTGAGAATATAATATCAAGTAAAATAAAATATGAGATGTATGACTCGTATATCCCACACAAAATTGGAAAAATAAGTAAGGAAAAATTCCATATTGGTGCCCTAACATTTGATGTAATAATAAATTGGTGCCCTGACATTTGACTAATTCCATTTTGGTTACCTGACATTTTAAAAAATATTTCATTTTGGTGACTTGACCTAACTTCGTTAAGTAGGCCGTTAGCACAATCACTATCCAAAGGTA
>BSSO01001057.1:0-26231 GCA_030267885.1 Mesembryanthemum crystallinum
ATGTCTAAGTTATTGTAGGACGGAGGGAGTACTATAAGAGATTTAAGGTGCTCTCGTTAGTCTAATTAACATATGTAATGATGATATTGTTTTGCAAGCTTCAACTTTGATTATCAATAATTTTTTATGTAAATCAAAAAAATAATTAATTACTTGAGAGAACAGAATAAATTGTTTTGTAATATATTTATTTATAGTTATTACATTTAAATTTAGGAGATTTTAATTTAAGGATCATAGTTTGAGCACGTAAAATAAAATTGTCACTATTATTTAAGAAATGAAAGAGTATCAAGTTAGGTTTTTTTCTCTCATTATATGTATGATATATATTATTGCACTGACCTTTATAAAAGAATTTACACAAATTCTTGTATACAACCGTCTAACCGTTAGACCACCCAATATAATGGTGACTTTTCGCAATTTAGGGGTTATTTTAAACCACTTAGGGACTACTTTTTATATCTTATAATAATTTTATAAAATCGTCGTATGTCGTAATAATGTAGCCCCTAAGTCGATAAAAGTAGCCACTAAATTGCAAAAAGTTATTCTTGAATTGGCTCAAGTTGTATAAAGTAGCCCCTAAGTCATTAAAAATAACCCCTAAATTACAAAAAGTCACCCTTGAATTTGGTAGTCTAACGGTTAGACGGTTGTACAAGAGAGTTACTCAAGAATTTATTTTCATACGAATTATTATTTTAGCATATTCTATTTGATTGACTAATTCATTAATAATCCTATTATTTGTTTGTTTGCATTCAAAAAAATAGGTGGTCTACTGATAGGCAACATGACCAAATCAAATTAAAGGTGTGAAAAGCGCCTCAATCCAATAAAAAGTCACCCCACTTAATATTATCTCTTTCTATTTGATTAGTTAATTAAGGTTCCTTCCACCAATAAAGGAAATAAAATTTATAAGAAAAAAAGCTAACTGCTGCTCCTACTATTTTTGTTCATATTATAAAAATAGTCGAAGAAAAATATTTGTGGTCAAGGTTAAATAAAATATGTTATCCCCCTTCAGAAAAAAAAAAAAATTATGTGAGAAGAAAATAACAAGACTTTTTTGTTAATTTTAAAGAAAGAATTATTCTCTCTTCTATTTCAAAAAGTTAAAGAAACAATATTTGTAAACAAAAATACGAAGTATAATTTTGTTAGAAAAGTTAAATTTCCCACTTTATTTTAAAACTCAACGTAGATTAAACGTGAATATGACTTGATGGATTGCTTTATGATTGTTACATAAAAAGTCTCCTTTCTTTGCAGATGATGATGCAATCTTGAAAGTGATATGCAAATAATTAAGTAGGAGACGATTATATGTTGTTGTGTATTTGGTTTTTCATAAATAATTTTTAATTAAGCAAGCAAAATAACGTGAATTTTTTTTTTTTTTTCATTTTGTAGAGTATACTACGTGCATAATATTTAGTGGTGGTGATACTTAATTAATGAAGAGAATGCTATCCAAAAATTTAAAAAATACAAATATATACTTGGATGACTAATTAAGTAATGTTTATCCCTAGAGGTTAGAAGCAAATATCGAATTTGGAACTTGTTAGGTTCTCCTAATAGGCCACCCAAATGTAACTCCGATTATCCTTCTTTTGCTTATTTGCAAATGCATATTTCTATGGTTATAGGTTCACTTTAATTGGTTATGAACAAATGCTTATTATCAATTTTTCAAAATGATCATTTTTAATTTTTTAACTAGTTACGTATTATATTACATTAAGGCTGTGTTTGGCACCAAAAGTTAGCTTTTGGCAGCTTTTGGGCAAAAGCTACAGCTTAAAGTTTGCAGCTTCTTGTTTTTTCTCTCAGCTACCAAACAAAGATTTTAACAAAGCTACAGCTACAGCTCACAGCTACAGCTGATTTTTGAAAGCTATTATGACAGCTAGATTTTGAGTAAAAGCTACAGTTTGAAGCTACAGCTTGTTCTTTTTTCTCTCTGCTACCAAACAAGATTTTAGGAAAAGCTACAGTTAAAACTCACAGCTACAGCTAATTTTACCAAACATAGCCAAAAACTTCTTATCGTGTAAAATTAGTAATATTAAAAACTTATATATCCAAACACTACCTTCACCATACACACACTAATCCATACTAGCTAGCTTACTTATACTAGCTATACTTGAATATAACATTATTTGACCAACAAGTAATTGAGAGAGAGAAGTAAAACAAATTAAAAATATAGAAAAAATGGCCTTATAAACAACTTATATAACTACATAAATAAGCTTAAGCTAAACAAGTTCATAGATAAAGTCCAATGGAAGCTCTTTCTTGGGCAAAGAAATCAATTAAGAGTATTCAACAACGTTATAATAGCTTTAGATTTAGATCTATTTCTACATCTTCTACCATCTGCAGTGACAACTCTCTTTCTACCACTCAACAGGATTTAACAACTGTAAGATATATACCTTCTCTCTCTATAAATTCTATTTAATTTCTGAGTCATTACTAGTATATTATATGGTTATAGATCGGTTGATTTCGGATATTCGGATTTGAACGCCCCTAAATTTATGATCAAGCTAATCAATTATGGAATTGGGTTGAATACCTATCCGAAATTAGGATTGACGTGCAATTTATGCATTTGTTCATTTCATCTAATTTTTGCATTGATCGGTTTAATTTAGTCAGTACAATTTAGTTTTGCAACTCATTTTTTTCTCTCACCACATATTAGTATATACAAACAAGAATTTCAACCGAAACTTGCTTAAATGATCGAATACATCCTAATAGATGAGACTTTTTCGTATATAGCGTAATATATTTTGATATCGATTATACTACTTCATGCATTTTCGAAATTCTTTATTTTTAAAAGAAAAAGGGTATAAAATTTGCCACGTAGGATATCATATATATATTTTGTATGTATATTAATTTCGTTTAATTTGTTTGCATTTTTGCTTACTAGAAGTGCAACTAGAGCCTGTTCTTTTCAACTTATTTTGATAAGTTTCAGTCCAGTTCAGTCGTAATAAGTTCAGTTCAGTTCAGTAGCAATAAGTTTAGTTCAGTCACAATAAGTTCAGTTCAGTTCAGTTCAGTTCCTACAACTTACTTTTTATCTCATAGATTACTATTCATTTAGTTCAGTTCAGTTCAGTTCAGTTCTAATAAGTTCAGTTCAATTCAGTTCTAATAAGTTCAGTTCAATTCAATTCAGTCAATTTCAGTTGAAAAGAACAGGCCCTAATTGGTGTATGTAAACAGGTAAAAGTGATGGTGCAGGAGAGGCATATAGTTTTAGGGAAGCCTCCAACACCAGGAGTTAGAGACGGCGGAGTTGGTCAAATCCATTAGAGGGGACAATTCGCACGTACAAGTTTCTGGCTTTAAATCTGTGCAAATGAAAGACGATGAAGCCATAAGCTATCTAACAATAATAAGACATATATATGATTTTTTTTTTTCTTGAAAATTGTATGTTTGAAGTAGAGATATTATGAAAGATCATGATCTACCTAGCTCTTTAATAGCTTTATCGATTGTGAATTATTATTGTTATGTGAATGAAATCTACTACAGTAATTGTATTAGAGGTGTTTGCTTGTTTCTCTAATTGGATGTTTGGATGTTGTCGATGTCAAATTTGTAATAATTAACTATGCATAATCTTGCTAGCTTTCAAATTTAGGGACGATATACGTACGTAGATATTGTTTAGAAAAAAATGTCAATAAATGGTAACTATATAAGTATAATGTTTTTGTATTACTACTTTAATTATTCCTCTTGCGTCATAAGATCCAAAATCTCTATTTGCGGGAATTTAAAAAGGCAAAGAAAAAAGAAAAAGAAAAAAAGATATTGGTCAAGACAGAATAATAATCGCTCTAAACAATGAAAAGTCACCCCGAGGAAAAAAAAAACAAATAAAGAAAAACAATTTCTCACAAAAAAGTTTGTTCTTGTCCATATCTCATGCATTGCTAATGCATTACTCCATAACATAGTTAATACAACAACTATAACAACCCAGTAAGAATTATAATCTTGTGAGGGATTTGAATTCTTATCATTACGTAAATTAACATGGAAAGAGTCGGAGAATTGAACGTAGGATCTAATGTATCCAGACATTCATGGGCTACTTTTACTTTATTTTAATTTTGGATAAGAAACTCTTTTATATGTTGCGGAGCAGAATAACTTTATTTTCCCAACGTTGTAGGGGCTTGACACATTACGGTGACATCCCATTAATAGGACAAAATAGTAGTATAACCTTATTATAGATCAGATCGATCACCCCAAATCTCGACAAAATTCATTAGTAGCTTCGAATAGTGTTTGATTGCCATAAAATATACTCCAAAACTTAAGGCACACAAGACAATTTTGACTAAATAAACTCAAATGAGAAGATGTAACTTAACATCTTCCATGTGGTTTTATTGACATAACAACAAAAAGATTGGTGTTTAATTTGAAAAAAGAACTTCTAGGGACATTGAATTTAATCATATAATTTTGAGAGCAATTCACGTTTCTTCCATAAAAAAACAAAAAAAAAAAAAAAATTATGTGAATAAGCCAAAATTTTCATTCACAAACAACAACGATACAAATTGTTGAAGATTTGGCAATATTCGATCATAAACTTGGACCAACAAAAGCAAGAAAACAAAATGCATGAGGATCATTCAAAGGAGACTTTGTTTATATATTCCCTAACTGTCTTAAGGCTTTTAGTACTCTTTCGTTCTCAATTGAAAGTCATGGACACTATTTATCCGAGAAATAAGGAGGGAAGCAAAGCTACCAAAATATCTCTTATAGAATTTGATTATGACATATGAAGGAAATAGAAATTTAAAATTTGCAAGTGTGAAGTTGATGTAACATTTGAAGGGATATAGATAAGGACATATAGGTAATTTTATGATAATAAACATAGGAATTGCAACTTTCAATTGAGAACAAATATAAACGAATAACGTGACTTTAAATTGAGAACGGAGGAAAAATTTCCGATTAGGCTTTTTCGATAATTGGACTTATTGAGAGCAACGGTCCATATATAGTTTAGAAAATGGCCCAGCGAACCCAAAATAGCCAAAACCCAGTAGCATCGATCAATAACTAGGCCCAAAGATCTTTTTTGTTTTTGATATCCGGCCCACAGTTCTGAACTTTAGATTTGAAAAAAGAAAAGGAAAAAATTGTTGGTCACTCATACGAGCAATGCTTTTAAACCCTATTTGGGTGTGTTGAGAGCAAAGTCTTAACATAAAATGAAGAGAGGAACTTTTTTTTTCGATTTTTTTTTTTTTTTTTTTTTTTTTGTATTTGAGTTTGCTTTTTTTATAGTTTGAACAAGCGAAAAGATATCTGTAGATCTATCTTATATTACTGTTTTATTGTGAGATGGTGAAAGTCACCCAAAATGTTGTCAAAGTCATACAAAGATTCTCAAATTAATCTTCTAAATGTCAAAACTGATAGAGTATAGGATAATTATTGTAAATATAATTTATTTTGTATTACGATCCAAACTCATTGTAATTAGGAAGCCCTTGCTCTAATGATTGAGCAATTAAGTACAAGGTATGAGTGGGCATGTGCATTTTCCACGCTTCAAGCCCATTTGGCATTGACGTGAGGGGGTGTATTAAGAGATATATAATTGATTGATCCTCTAACCATCAGTTTAAATTTTTGATTGAGATGATTCCTTCACAAAAACAAAATTTGGATTTATGTATCATATTATCATATTTCATGGCACTTAATGTTAAGGAACATTCAAAATTAAAAGGAACATTCAAAATTAAATAATTTAAATACCAAAAATTATCATATCAGGCGGTCTGATATATCAGGTGGATAGTACTGGTGGCCTGTAAAATAGTACTGGTAAGTCAAAAAATTTGTACTGATGACCCAAAAACTAGTATTACCTTTTTTTCTCAATCAGTATTACTCTAATACTGATTTTTACTTACCCAATACCACTTTTTATTTGTCCAATACTCGCCTGATATATCAAGCCGCCTGACTTATTGTTTCGAGTTATTGTTTAAATACTCTCCTGAGAAACAATAATACATATGTATATAGAAGGAGAGAGGGGGATCGAGGAAGGAGTATCCTATTTTCCTAGGAACATGATACAATAATGTTAAACATGCGACTAATTAAGATAGCTAGTGGTCCTATGATTAGAAGGATAGTATAATACATCATGCATGTGCATTGGTATAATTTCATTGAGCATCATCCTTAAAAACCAAACATGACTAACACGGCAAGAGCAATTAAAAGACAAAACTCAAATTTGGCCAAATTCGATAAGTTCTCAACGTATATTAATTGTACACTAACATAATATTTGGTTGGTTATTTTAAGAGTTAGGACCACGTTTTATTCCTTTTACGTACTTTTGTTGACATGTATTATTGTTGATTTTTTGTTTGTTTTATAGAGTAAATTTTGTTGATTTTTGCTAAATCCACGCATCTTTCATGATGTTGATTAATTCTACATGTTTAATAGAATCAACACGCGAATTCCACTTAAAAGTACCTCCTAGTCGAGCAATTATTATATGATCCAGGGTTAATATTCTTCCTCTCACATAATAAGTGAAAGCAACTTCAAATCACTCACAAATATATATGCTAAATATATTGTTATGTGAGAGAATGAACCATTAATTCCAAACCATACAATAATTTCTCCTCCTAGTCTTTTTAAATAGAAAGTGGTTGGTTGATTGGTTCCGCTCAAGAAAGAAAATTACTATGTTATTTACCATCAATCAATCAAAACTTAATGAAGATGCGGTTCATGAAGACTTTTATTTTAATTTTTATTTTGTTTTGAATTTTCAACTTGATTTAAAATAATAAGGAAACTATTATAGAAGAAGATATAAGTAAAAGCATTTGACCTTTTTCGTAACCAGGCACTGGACATATTTAAATGACATTAATTAATGCCACCAAACTATAAATTGGGACCCATTATATCTCTCTCTATATATATATGCTCACAATTCATAATTCATCGCCCACTCATTTTCCACCAGGCCAAAATAGCTAGCTCAAAAAAGCTTAGTTTTTGTTTCATTTATCGGTAAATATTCTATTCTTCTCCCTTAATTTTGTTTTTATTTTTTTGGATGAGTAGACGAAAAAGAAAACATTCTTTTATTTTTTTGATAGAAAAAAAAAAAAAACATTCTTATTCGGTAACTATTCAAGATATGTTCCCATTATACTGATTTACTTCCAATATTAAATATTAAATTCCTAAAAAAGTATAGAAATAATAGATTTAGTTTCAATTTTTTTCGGTGAAAATAGCTAGATTGAGTTTATGAGCTATATGAAGGTGATCATTTTATAATTCTTGTAACAAACATATATTTGTTGATTTGTATTTTGCAGATCCTACAATGTCTTGGCCAAATGTTACCCATAAACCACTACCCTTTTTCTTGTTGCTCTTATTATTGTTGCTAGTTTCTCTTTCTCCTTCACAAGGAGTACTTGATCAAGTCAACAACCACAAAAGTAGGAGTAGAAACAAAGAAGTGATCAAAGCTCATCATGGCGCGGTGGCGGCCGACGATGGCCGGTGTTCGAGGATCGGTCGGAATGTTCTACGTGAAGGCGGCAATGCGGTGGATGCCGCGGTGGCTACCGCCCTTTGCCTAGGTGTCGTCAGCCCCGCGTCGAGCGGCATTGGTGGTGGTGCTTTCATGGTTGTTAGGCTTGCTAATGGGACCATGCATGCTATTGACATGAGGGAGACTGCTCCTTCCAAAGCTTTCAAGGTAATACCTAATAATGTTGTTTTTCCTTAACGTTAATCTAGTTGTGGTAATTGTTAGAGGTGGTAAAATTCTATACATCTTGATAGTGGATCCAAAATCGACTTGTAGATTTTGATATTTAATTACTACTTTCACACGTGAAATTGATAAAGACTTGAAAACTGACCCGAAATCGATGGATACAAAAATTATAAGTGTTCATCAATGTAAATTAAATAAGGTGGATCAATACGTAACTTGACTAACAGATTTATTAGGCCTAATGATAATTACTCTTTTGTATGTATGTCCTAGACAAACTTGTTGAGTACTTAAAGATGGAACATTTGTAATTGACAGATAAAAAAAATAGAATTGTCACGATAGACTGCTAATATAACATTTATGAAAGATAGTGATGTTGATACTAAAGACTAGCTATGTTCTCTTTACACTCCTTATTTTTTTATTTGATATTTATTATTAACGTTTTGCTTGAACTTTGTTAATCATTGATTTTGGTTTTGGTATTATATTTTATATTTGTTGAAGTTTGATCCTATCTTACTAATGCAGGAATTTGCTAATTCAGATGGCATTAGTAATATAATTTTATTTTATTTTTGGGTGAGAAATGGTATTAGTAATAGTTTAAAAATGGGTGTTCATTTCGCATTATTTAATCCCATTTCTCTTTATTTAAGTTCAATACAATTCAAACATTTAGGTCAACTTATTTTTTCTCTCATATATTACTATTTATTCAATGCTCATCCAATTCAGCTAAAATCGTTTAATCTAGTTCAGTTCAATTTAGATATTTTCAGTTAATTAAATGCGTCGCAATTAGAATTTGATATCACATGCATGTCAGTTATACAGGACAATACGATTGCATGTTAATAGTAATAAGAGACCAATAATGTACACAAAATAATAAACTAACTAGGTGCTCTCAAATCCAATTAGTGGTTTTATGTTTATGTAACTGATCTTCTTATTATATGAGTCTTTTTTTTTTTTTTTGACAACCTTCTTAGATGAGTGTTTGTTGTGCTTAGAGTGTGGGCATTGAATAAGTCATATCTGCATACATGTGCTGAATTATTTCAATTATTGGGAAAGAGAGTAGAAAGAGAGTAAGTCTTTATTGTCTTTCCAATCTCTCCATCTCACTATGACTTTTATAGTTGACTTTTCATAAAAATCAATTAAAATAAATTGAGTTTTTGGTTTAGAATATCATTTTTTTCAAGGGCATATTTGTAAATTAGAGTATGTTGTGAGAGAAATATGTAGCAAGGAATATAATTTAAAAAAAAAAGGAACACTAAAATAACGTTGTTGTAATTAAATTTGGATTTAAAATCCATTTTTCCACAATGTCGAAATAATGTAAAGCTATGATAGTTGCAAGTCGACAATTTTCAGCTAAATTTGGTTCGAAGGAGACTAAAATACATGCAAATTTAGTTGATTATGTATCAAACAACACATGATTTTAGCATGAAATTTCACATCTAACTTATCATAGGCAATTTACATATTTTGATATAACAAAAAAAAAAAAAAAAATACAAGACATGTGACAAATTATATTAAAGAAGAGAAGTATGAATTGAAATTGGAAACTTATACCTAACCCAAACATTCAAACATGTAGAGAAAAGACTTCACTTTTGTGCTCTGCCTCTCGTTTAGTCTAAGGTCATAATTCTCGCTCAGTCACGTTGAAGCCCTTCAAGTGGAGAAACACCACGCTTTGGTCCATAGAATTTGACATTTGTTATGATATGCTACACGTTAGCTTGTGATAATCATCTTAATTTCGGCGAATGAGATCTTAACCTATTGATTACGACTAAGACATTGGGTACATTAGGTTTCAGATTCGATTCTCCCCACTCCCTGTTGTATGTAATGGCCTTTTTTGCTCTTCTTCTTCATCTATTATTGCTATTACTATTACTATTACAATTATTACTTCTACTAAATGGATCAAGAAATATTCCAATAGTTAAGTACTGTCTTCTAATTATGAGATTGAGAGTTTGTTTTTATCGACTTTGTGTCTCTTCTATAAATAAAATAAAATAAAAAAAGAAGAAGAAAAAAAAAAGCAGTATTAATACAATCTATTTGGCATAGAGGGAATGACATCAAAATATGTATAATTAAAATGTTTCATATCATGCATGTAAGTATTTAGTGTAAGGGTCTGTTCTTTTCAACTTATTTAGATAAGTTTCAGTTCTATTCAGTTCAAATAAGTTCAGTTCATTTCAATTTCTGCAACTTACTTTTTTTTATCTTGCAGATTACTATTCATTCAGTTCAGTTCTAATAAGTTAAGTTAAGTTAAGTTGAGTTTTAATAAGTTAAGTTAAGTTAAGTTAAGTTCAATTCTAATAAGTTTACTTCAGTTTGTTTCAGTCGAAAAGAACATACACTAAGTGTTGGTCCAACACTTGTTCTATTTTCACCATGTAAGTTTATCACAAATACTTACATGAGGTGTTTTCATATATGAGACTTAGTAATACCATACCGCTATACCCATTAAATTCTCATCTAACTATTTTTTTATAAAATTCTCCAAATTCTCCAAATTAGTTACTTTTTTTTTTTTTTTTTTTTTTACTCACCTATTATTGTTTGTCCAGTATCGGCAAAAATCCTAAATTTGATTTCGTCCATCATCTTCTGTGGTGTATTGTTGGGCCTGATCACTTTGTACATCATATTGGGCTTTTATTCCTTAACCTTTGTGTTGAGTTGCTTATGTTAGCCCAAAGGCGACACAATCTGACGTGTAACGTCCACCACTTGGAGCATGTTTTCCATTAAAAAAAATAACAATAATAATTAAAAAAAAAATAAAAAATACTTGGAGCATCTTTAGCTTAAACAATAACTCTCTTATCTTTTTGGGTGTCAGTACTTATTTTTGACTGATCAGTACAAATTTTTATTTACCCAGTACATGCGCCCGATATATCAGTCTGCCTGATTCAAGTTTTTGTGTAGCTTAAATTGTTGACAATATTTCCTCCCTTTGTCAAATCTATTCCTCCATTGAATCCTTTCACCTCTATCTTTCACTTCTATGTTTAAGTTAGAAGTTAAAGAAATACAGGACTAGAAAGTAGAAACACAACGCTCAAATTGGAGCTTGTGTTTTTTAATCTTAGCCCCTTATCGTTTTTACAATGTATTTTTGGCTTCTCAACAGCTCAAAATAGGGAGATTGAGAGGGCAAGTTTCACGGAAAAATAGGAGAAGCTCAAACTTTACATGAATTATGCCAAACACGCTCTTTATCATAATATATAATGTTGATTTAGAAAGTAGACCGTACCCTTCTAGTGAACGGAAATTTAGACTTACAAGCTAAGAGGCTATGATAACATGTTAAATAACCAACTGTTTCACGTCCCAGGACATGTATGCAGGCAACGCTACTCTAAAAGCAAACGGAGCCCTATCAGTTGCAGTGCCAGGAGAGGTTGCAGGGTTATACAAGGTTTGGAAAATGCATGGAAAACTCCGATGGAGACAATTAGTACGTCCAGCTGAACAACTTGCTCGTGGCGGCTTCAAGATTTCGCCATACCTCTACACTCAAATGACGGCCTCAAACGATAGCATCTTCCAAGATGAAGGGCTCAGAAACCTCTTCACATCGAAGGGGAAACTTTTGCAACCCGGCGATGTGGTAAGAAATGTGAGGCTAGCAAGAACATTGAGAGCAATCTCAAGATTTGGTGCTAAAGCTCTCTATGATGGGGCAATTGGTCAAGCATTGGTTGAGGATATACAAAAGCTTGGAGGGATCATAACATTGGAGGATTTGAAAACTTATCAAGTGAGAATGAGGGATCCAATTGTCACAGATTTTGAATCCTTGGGGCTCAAGATCATTGGGATGCCTCCCCCTTCTTCTGGTGGTCCAGCCATGATTCTTGTAAGTTTTGGCATTGAAAACATATTATTGCATTCAGTTCAATTCTGCAACTTACTTATTCTCTCACATATTACTATTATTTAAGATCTCATGTAGTTCAATCCAGTTTAGTTCAATTCAACGCGATTCAATTGAAATGAACATAGGCTAAGCTATTAGTCACCTAAGTTTTAACGCGATTCACTTGTACTAGCATGCATATATATGTTCCTAGGATTTAATATTCCAATGCATTAATGTGACCAACTAAAATTTTGTAAATTTTGTGTGTTTTATGATGCAGATTTTGAATATTCTATCTCTATATGGTTTTCCGGAGGGTGTTTCTGGCTCTTTGGGAGTCCATCGATTGATAGAAGCATTAAAGCACGCATTTGCAGTGAGAATGAATCTGGGTGATCCTGATTTCGTTAACAGTGTTCCAAATGTTGTAGCAGATATGCTCTCTCCTAAGTTTGCAGCACAACTAAAGAGCACTATAAATGACAATAAGACTTTTGATCCTAACTACTATGGTGCAAAGTAAGTACTAGTATATAGTATTTTCCTTTGACATAATATGTGTTGGGGGGTCTATAATTTTGAAGCCACACTTTGTTGATGTTGTTTTAGGTGGAATATACTTTTTGATCATGGCACGAGTCACCTCTCCATTGTAGATGCAGATAGGAATGCTGTGTCTATGACAAGCACCGTAAATTCATATTTTGGGTCGAAGATTCTATCACCAAGTACTGGGATAGTCCTCAACAACGAGATGGATGATTTTTCGATTCCTCTAAACGTTTCCGTCCCTGGATCTCTACCTCCAACACCAGCCAACTTTGTCAAGGCTGGAAAAAGGCCATTATCGTCCATGACTCCTACCATAGTCCTTAAGGTAAACATTCGTACGTCCCCCTTCTTATATAGCTAAGTAGTTCAACAAACCAAGGTATGAGCGTTAGTGTAAATTTCGGAAAAGTTGATTTCTTCACATGATCAGCGACTAACAATTACAAGTAACTTATGTCATTAGGATGGGGAGTTGAAAGGTGTGGTTGGTGCAAGTGGGGGCGCCATGATCATTGCAGCTACTACAGAAGTATTCTTGAACCATTTTGCCAAAAGAATGGATCCCTTCTCTTCTGTTATATCTCCAAGAGTTTACCATCAGGTACTTAATTTATTTATCATGCACTGCATATTGTATTGTTAGCTAGGAATTTTGATCTTATTGTAATTTTACGATGTTTTGTGTTGCTTGCAGTTAATTCCTAACAAGGTAAAATATGAAAATTGGACGACTGTTACCGGTGATCACATCGAAGTTCCAGCAAGAATAAGAAAGGATCTAGAAAAAAAGGGGCATGTTTTAGAAGCCCTTACAAGTGGTGGTGCTATAACCCAATTCATCGTACAAAATAAGCATAGGCATCTAGAAGAACTTGTCGCAGTGAGCGATCCAAGAAAGGGTGGATTCCCCGCTGGTTACTGATCAGTGTCCGTTTTATCAAACTTCTACCAAAACTACTTATCCACCTCATATTCCTCCTTCAACGTCGTCTTTTCCTCCACATTGGCATATCCTCCTCCGTTTTGAGTTTATTTGCGCTTATGTAAACAACAATTGGAATTTGATATATATACATTTGTGATTCCAGCTCTTTTATGGTGCAATTAATTTAAACCATCTTTATTTATTAGAGTACTATGGATTGGTCTATCGTGAAGGCAATGTAGTTGTTAATTGGATAACATCTCTATGGCATCTTTTTAGGCATATATATTACTTTTGTAGTCGGTCACTTTCTTTTGAACTTGATCATATTATTTGTGTTCGATTCGACAAGTATAACACCAATTCTATTTTCTTCAACTTATTAGGAATATTGAGGATTTCATTGAAATTATTGCGATTAAACTGAAATAATAGTAACAATAGTGAAATTATTGCGATTAAACCAAAACTAATGTAAATGAACTTATTTTAGTGTCCAAGGATATGTTTATGTCACCGTTTGAATCACCTAATTAGTCCAAACATTATTCAAATAAGATTAATTTAGTTTTGCAATTTTTTTTCTCTCAGAATATTTTTTAGTTAAAAGTGAATCCACCATAGAGCTAAATTTATTGGAACTAAACTAAACTAAACCGAAATTATTACGGTGGAAGACTTTTTTTTTTTTTTTTTTTTTTCTAAAGTAGGATTTAATTCCATTAATTGCAACAACAAGAAAAATCAAAGTCTTGTCTTTTGCTAGCATTGATGGTTTTGGGTGCCGACTATCCCCTGCCCCTACCCCCAATGGAAGAAGCTTTCACTTTGCATTGCATACCTTAGAGTGAGAAAGAGGAGAGAGAAAATCAAGTAATGGGAAGTGGAAGAAGGATAATGGAGTGGGCGGCGCGTGGTGGTCACTTGGCCGGAATTCCCCGGAAAGCAATAATAACTGCGATCGGCGCGTTTGCGAAAGCGACGACGAGTATACTCAACACCACCACCGTACACGGCGGCGATACCCTCATCCGCCTCCAACGATCTCGTCCTCCCGGTGTTCCTCTCCTCACCGTCAGCAACCACATGTCCACGTATGTTCCCTTTCTCTCTCTCTCTCTGTATCTGCTTAAATTTGTTGGTTTTGTGAGATGTTTGGATAAAGTTAGATTCTTTGATTGTTGTTCGGTTTTGATTCAGTTGCCCATTGGTTGAATTTGATGCAAATTGAGGAATATGAAATTGGGTTTTTGTGGGTTTATTGAAATTTGTTTGTTTTTATTGTATATTTGAATTTGATTCAAATTGAAGAGTTTGAAATTGGGTTTTCTTAATTTTTATTTTCTAGCGGGAGTTATGGTATTATACTAGTGTTAAGGCAGTGAGCTATTTATTGGAGATTTATTTCAACTGTAAATGTAGATTGATCAAGGGTCTGATTGAAACAACTTACAGGCATTGGGTTTTGTAGTTCGGTAGGGATGAAAGTAAGCAATTGTAATTGAATTGAGCAAAAGGGAGTATCTTAGCGGAGTGGTTTGGGTCACAGTTTGTCTAGTGTGTCGTGTTTAGTTGGAATGGAAGCTCTAAAGTTTAAACCTTTGAAGCAAATCCATTTGATTGATCGTTTCGAGTAGTCGAGTGCTAACAAGATTTATAATGATCCTAAAGGGGATATTATGGATCAGTTAATTGATGTTGTCTGGATACCTTCTACATATTGTCCATGTGGTCTTTTGTATTCGATATGGAAGCAAAAAATTGTAGGAAAAAATTTGTAAGGTCCGCAATAGCAGTATTGTGTGATATAGAATGCAAGAGATTTCTTTCGGAAAAGATGGCTCAAGACTTAGTTGGTATTGCTTTTATCTGATCCTAAATGAGTTTGATCTCAATTTGACTTTAGAAGCTCCTTAATTACCACAAACACTTGCACTTCCTACGTTGAACACTGCTCCCCCTCCCCCGGCCCCCCAATCACCAAAAAACAAAAAAACAAAAGGGAGTAGACTCCCTATTATGGAGAGACGTCAAAAACGAGTATTATTGACTCAGTGCCCAATGTCCATTGCCTTTTCAAGATTGGGGGTCTTTATCACATGAAGATATTCGTATATTTTTGAAAATGCGAGTTTTCGCCTTTACAGCAAAAATTGCATTGATTTTTAGGAAACTTGAGAATTTCCATATCCAGAGTGGCTGGCTTTTCTTAGTGCCAAAATTATTAGTCTATCGTAACTGTAAATTTCCTCCAAGGTTCACTAGAAAGAAATTGATCAGCATAAAATCAATAGCATTGACATAAAACACGAATAGTAGGGCTTGACCACCCTTCCAAATAAGAGGAAATGGAATTAGGGAAAGAGAGAGAAGCAGGATTCATGTAACTTTAGCTGTTGTTTTTAATTTAGTGTAAAGAGCTTGTTCTCCACATTTTTGTACAAGGAACTTGTTGAACTGATAAACTGTTAACTCTGGCAGGTTGGATGATCCACTGATGTGGGGATTTAAAGGCTTTCCAATAACAAATGCTAAATTGGCACGATGGGTACTTGCTGCTGAAGACATATGCTTTAAAAATACAGTGCTGTCATATTGTTTTCGAATTGGTATTAGCTGTTTGGGGTTCCCATCTGTCTCCACATTTATGCACTTGTGAATGGTTCTTCTATTTGTTATTCCGTTTTGGCATCCATCTCTGCTTGTTATCAAGCTTTGGTCCTAACATCTGATTGCAGGAAACTTCAGATGCTCATATACTTTTGTTTTATGTTAGCCTGATGGAAAAGAGTATCATTTCATGGTGTAGCATAGTATTGTTGGAAATTGTGGTTTATAAGTCAATTGGAAGGGAAGGGTAACTACAAACTGTGGGAGTTACATATACCTTAGAGTGTTTACTGATCAATGAAAGAGCTGGGCATAGGGGACTTTCTGGTAAGATGGTTACTTTAGCATATTAGACTCAGTGAATGGCTGTTTTGGGTTCTCCTTGTGGATCTGAAGAAGACTTCTTTTGTGTCTTTTCTTTGTTTTCATCTTAGGTCTGACTTACCTGCATCATGGGTAATGCACACTACCTGTCTAAAGTTACTGGGCAAGGCTGTGTACATCTTATCCCCCCCAACGAGACTGCCGAAGGGGAAGCCTCGTGGGAGACATTTGGGTTGTGATAATGATATTGGATTTTTGACGTAATTAAAAAGGAAACTATAGAGTATCTCATACTTCTGACCTCAAATTGAATCAATTCTTGTCCTCTGAAGAACAGCTACTTAAAACCCCCACTTCGTCTAAGAAAAGTATGGGATACTCTATATTTTCCTTCTGTGTAGGCAACTTTCTACATGGCTTGGGATTCTGGTCCGATTAGTTTTATGGATGATTGAAGTGCTAAAATTTCTGTCTAAACATTTTTGGGAGAACCTTTGTTATCATGTTGTCTTGCTTTCGGCGGTGGCTGTATATAGAAGAAAACTCATGAAATTTTTTTTTTTTTTCTCTCTCCCTTTGGTCAATGGTCTTTTGTGTATATGTTGACCTCCCCAAACCTCGCTTGACAGTTGATTTGTTGGGTCTTGTTGGTGTTGGTCTTTTACGATGTTCGTTGGTTGCTTAGTCTAGTTTATCCGTGTTGTAATGTTGTCTTGCTTTCGGCGGTGGCTGTATATAAAGAAAACGCATGAAATCTGTTTTTTTTTNAATGGTCTTTTGTGATTTTGTGTATGTCTTGACCTCCCCAAACCTCGCTTGACAGTGGATTTGTTGGGTCTTGTTGGTGTTGGTCTTTTATGATGTTCGTTGGTTGCTTTGTCTAGTTTATCCGTGTTGTAACCTTGTAAAACATTTGTGTCTCAAAAAGGATATGTTAGGGATGTCATAATTCTTCCTTATGCTTCACTGTTTGCTGTTGTATTGCGAATCATTATAGTATTTCCTTGAAGATACTACCTTAGAAATGCAAGATCTGCGAGCGGTGACATCTGCTCTGGTGTTGGTGCTTGTTGAAAGCTTTTCTGTATCCATAACTAGTGTGCTTCAAGTGCCATGTTTCTTGCTCTTAAGGATATACCATGTACACATGTTGTGCTTCTTCGTTATGACAGTTGATTCATGCTTGTGATAGTCTGTAACTTGTCTAGCTTTAGCAGATTTTCACGCATCAAGTGCGTTTGAATGGGACTCTCTTCTGAACGAGTGAATTGCACAGGAAAATGCATACCTATAAGTAGAAGTGGTGGAATTTACCAGGAACACATGAATGAAGCTCTTGAGCGCTTAAGCGATGGAGAATGGGTATTAATCCTATTATATCTATTAACTGCTTGTTGTGGATGTGTTTATTACTCTTATATCTGTTAATTTCAAATTTTCTGTCCAATTTATGTAATGGTAGTCTCTACTTGAAAATGAAGAAATGATTAACTTGAGAACTGTTAGATTTTTGGACGCGGTTTAGTATGTTATGGTCATTATACCCATTTTTAGTAAAAGTAGAAAAGAGTGCAGCACAAGGATTTCCTTACACAGCATGGCTAAGAATAGTAGATGTAGATTAGACTGAATATAGGCGCTAGGGCTTAGGAGTTGAGTTTTGCTTTTATGTGAGGCATCATGATGGAAATTAATTAGCGTTATTGATATTTTATTATGTATATATAAAAAAAGATCTTGAAATACTGCAATCTGGATAGCTACATTTACATAGTCTTTTAGATTCATGGACAACTAGATTTCCTCTATTTAGCAGTTAGCTTATCCTTAGCCATGATTGCTGTTGGTTTTGAAATAATTTATTGGTTTTTCTTTGTTAGCTGCACACATTCCCCCAAGGAAAGGTGTATCAACAGGATGCTCCAATAGGACGATTAAAATGGGGAACTGCTAGTCTTATCGTCCGTGCTCCAGTGACGCCTATAGTTTTGCCAATCGTCCATCAAGGCTTTGAAAAGGTAATTAACGCACAGTTTCACTTTGCTTGATTCAAGGACATATTCACTGATAAAAACTTGCATTCAGAAATGGCAAATGCCCTTGGGGTGATATTCTAATGACTTGGGCCCTGTTTCATTTCATCGTTATTTGTTTCCATACTACATTCAGTTTAGTTTAGTCAACAAATTACTATTTATTCAGTTCTCATTTAGTTCAGTCAGTTCAAGTGATCAACATTATTTCCATTGGTATGAACATAGCATTGATGGAATGTCTCATAATTATATATCTCGTTGTGTTTCTTTCCCTTTTACTGCTTTGGATGTTGTCTTATAAATTCTTACCTCCAGGTAATGCCAGAGGACTACATATTTGGCAGAAGGCCGCCATTTCCTCTCTGCAACAAGCATATTAAGATTGTTGTTGGCGAGCCTATAGAATTTGACCTTCCTAGATTGAGGGAGAGAGCTATTTCAGAATCTCGTGATCAATCTTCTTCTGCTGCTTTTGGGTGGCCGACCATTTCACGTTATGGATTAGATGAAGCGGCTCAGAAACGTCTCTACTCAACCATATCAGAAAAGATACAAACAGTTATGGAGAGCTTACGACTATTTGGAAAAACAATGTCGAAACCAAGCGATTGAGATTTGGGTATTTTTGCCAGAAGAATAGAGATTATTTTCGTCCAATATTATTTATCTGAAGATCGACCAGCTGCAATGAAGCTGCATACGGATTCCTGGAAGATATGCAGAGCTCTAAAGTCTAAGGTCTTAATTTTTAGTGACAGACTGATTTTTGCTGGTATCAGTTTTATAGGTTTGTAATTCTTAGAGGAGTCATTCTTTGGTTCCAATTTAGCATTTTTTTGAATCATATTCAATAAACACTTTCACAAATTTTGTACTCATAGTACTTTGTATTGTTTCCTGATACCTAATGTCACTGTTATTGCCAATTTGCTTCATGTAACAAAACAAAACAAACAAAAAAAAAAGTACTAATAATTTTGCTGTTATTAGTAGTTGCAAACTGTTTTACCAGATGCTCATTGTTAGATGATTAGATTTGCTTATTAGCCTGCAGCTGTTTGCATAAACTAATTGGATTAAGAAAGTGCCCAGCTATATTTTTAGGATTTTATGTTTTCTTTTTCCCCTCTCTGATATCCTTCATTTTCTGGACTATGTACTCAAATATAAAAAATGGAGTATAATAGTTATAATTATCGCCAAATTTACAAATATAATCATGTTTAAAAATTGATAAATGCATAATAACCCTAAACTTTTACAATATCTAATGATTGTGGAATCTTATCTCAAAGTTATTGAAGTTGATTGTGAATCTTATCTCAAAGCTATTGACGTCTCGATCTTGTATCTATACTTGACCTTAAAAACAGGTTATTTCGCTCTTAGGGAAATTAAAAATACTTGCTTTCGACTATTATCTGCATATCTCATTCGGATTTGATTCTAGTTAATAACTGAAGTTAAGATTCTTACTATTTGGGGGAAAAAATACTCTACTTTTTATTGAATCATGAGTAGTATAATACTCTATTTTCTTCTTTTTTTTTTTTTTTTAAAAAAAAAACTTCTTTTTCTTAGTATTTATCTTCCCGCCCGAATCATACTTGAGCTACTCTTCTTCTTTCTCCCTCTCAACAAACACAATGACCAGGTAATTGAATAAGTGCTTGCAAAAGAAATCATTTACTCACAACATTTTAGCTTCAGATTTTATGGCCATCTTCATCTCTAACAATGAGCTCAAACCCACTTTCTCTCTCCTCTGCTTCTTCTGATCACTATGTTTCTCTGCTTCAAGCTAGCCTCAAATCCAAATCCCTTTATGCCGGCAAGTCAGTCCATGCTCAAATCATCAAACAAGGGCTTGTGGGCAGTGTATATTTATTGAATAATCTCCTCAATGTGTATGTAAAGCGTGGCTTAACGTCTGATGCACACCAGGTGTTCGATGAAATGCCAAGTAAAAATGCGTTTTCTTGGAACACCATTGTCTCAGGCTATGCCAAAGGGGGGTTGATGAGGGAAGCTCGTCGTGTTTTTGAGCTGATTCCTGAACCGGATTCGGTTTCATGGACTGCCATGATTGTGGGTTATAATCAGATGGGTTATTATGGGAATGCGCTAAAATGGTTTTTGGAGATGATTTCTTGTGGTGTTGTACCTACCCAGTTCACAGTTACTAATATCCTTGCATCTTGTGCATCCATGAAAGAACTGGGTATTGGTAGGAAGGTTCATTCATTTGTTGTTAAGCATGGACTTGGTAGTTATGTTCCGGTAGCGAATTCACTTCTGAATATGTATGCAAAGGCAGGTGATCCGGTTAGGGCGAGGACTGTTTTCAGTAGGATGACAGTGAGAAATGTGTCAAGTTGGAATACAATGATTTCATTGCATTTGCACACTGGTCACATTGATCTTGCTCGTGAACAGTTTGAGCAAATGGATGAACGTGATCTTGTTTCGTGGAATTCTATGATTACGGGTTACAATCAGCATGGATTTGATCTTGAAGCTCTTGAAATATTCTCGAATATGCTTAAGGATTCTTCTTTGATTCCGGATAAATTTACATTGGCCAGTGCTTTATCAGCTTGTGCAAATCTTGAGAACTTGAAACTTGGGAAACAGATCCATGCTCATATGATAAGGAACGAGTTCATTGCATTTGGGGCCGTAGAAAATGCTTTGATTTCAATGTACTCTAAGTGTGGAGGGGTAGAAAGTGCTCAAAAGGTTATTGAGAAAAATGGGATCTCCAATCTTAATGTGATAGCATTTACAGCTTTGATAGATGGGTATGTGAAGATTGGAGATATGAGCCCTGCTAGAAAGATCTTTAACTCATTGAAAGACCCTGATGTGGTTGCATGGACAGCAATGATTGTAGGTTATGAGCAGAACGGAATGAATGATGATGCAGTGGCGTTATTCAGGTTATTGCTCAAGGAAGGACCCAGACCAAATAATTACACTCTGGCTGCGATGTTGAGTGTCAGTTCAAGCTTGGCTTCTCTGGATCACGGAAGACAAATCCATGGAGTCGCAATAAGATCAGGAGAAGCGTTATCAGTTTCTGTAAGCAATTCACTTATTACCATGTATTCCAAGTCTGGAAGCATAAATACTGCTAGGCGTGTTTTCAATCTTATAGACTGGTACAATGATACTATTACATGGACTTCAATGATCATAGCTCTAGCCCAGCATGGCCTTGGAGAGGAGGCCATCGAACTATTTGAGAAAATGCTGAGATCAGGCATCAAGCCTGACCATATAACTTATGTTGGTGTGCTTGTTGCCTGCACACATGTTGGATTGGTAGAAAAAGGCAAGAGATATTACAACATGATGCAAAATGTTCACAAAATAGAACCAACCAGTAGCCACTGTGCTTGCATGATTGACCTTCTTGGACGTGCTGGTTTACTACAAGAAGCACAAGATTTTATAGAGAAAATGCCTATTGAACCGGACAATATTGCTTGGGGTTCCCTTTTGGCGTCTTGTAGGGTTCACAAAAATATAGAGTTGGCCAAAACAGCGGCAGAGAGATTGCTTCTTATTGATCCAGAGAATAGTGGGGCCTTCTCAGCACTTGCCAATGTATATGCTGCTTGTGGAAAGTGGGCAGAAGCTGCTAAAGTCAGAAAGTCAATGAAGGAAAAAGGAGTCAAGAAAGACCAAGGACTTAGTTGGCTTCAGCTCAGGCATGAAGTTCACGTCTTTGGGGTTGATGATGCATTTCACTCTCAAAGAGACGCAATCTATGCAATGATGGCAAAAATATGGGAGGAGATCAAGAAGATGGGCTTCATTCCAGACACTGGATCAGTGCTGCATGATCTGGATGAAGAAGTAAAGGAACAGCTTCTCAAGCATCACAGTGAGAAGCTTGCTATAGCCTTTGGACTACTAAATACACCTGATAACTCTACTTTAAGAATCATGAAAAACTTGCGTGTCTGTAATGACTGTCACTCAGCTATCAAGTTCATTTCAAAGCTAGTAGGCAGAGAAATTATTGTCAGGGACGCTACACGTTTCCACCACTTCAGAGGTGGTGTCTGTTCTTGTAAGGATTATTGGTAGTTGTGGAATTATCCTTTACTATGTTGACAAAAGGATGAAGAAGAGCAGTGTCACAACATGACAAGAATTGCCTAAGGTGATATTCAGGATGGTCAGCTGTTCACAAGGCAGTGGCGAGGGGGCAGGACAGTGATATTCCTTCTAGATTGTGTTTGACAGAAACAACTTCTTTACAATCATAGAGGTAACATTTTNGCAATGAGGGACTAGTACTGATATGATATGGAGGTGAAAATTGGCAAATCTTCATTGACAAAATGATATTGACTAGGCAAAGGCTTCTGTAAAGTTACAAATGCAAATTGACTGATCTGAGTTGCAACTCTCATTTGCTTTGTCTTTAGTCTGGAAATGCTCTAGAGTCTAACCTTCAAAAAGTAATCGCTGCATTGAACATCTTTAACAAGTTGAGTAGTGATTTGAAGGGGATTTTACTGAATCTGGGATGTTGATGTTGTCAGAAGTGCTTCACCATGATGTCCATAGTCTTTTCTATTGTTTGTTTATGTCCACAATGTGCTTTGTCAATAAAATAGACTGCACATAAGGCTGAGTAGTTTAGTTCTGCATTTACTTTATACATCATGTTGAAAAGCAATTAAGTTTTGTAATTCTACATCATGTGAGTGGATGGATCTTGGCATATAGGAATCTAAGTAAAGCTAATTGACAATAGCTATGAAGTCATGGAAAGATGCATACCTCTATTGATGCATAATTAGCAAGTTCATTATTTCCTTCTTGTGGTTGTGGTTTTGAATATTTGCTTTCATTTTCCACAGACAGCTGCACACACCTCTGAAGTGGTGGTGTCTCAACAGGACGCTCCACTAAGACAATTAGAAAGAGGAGCTGCTACTGTCATTTTCTGTTCCCCAAGTGACAGCAGTAACTTTGCTAATTCTTCTCCGCGGATTCAGAGAGGTAATCTGTGCACATTTTATGATGTGATTAGTGATTATTGATGAACATTCTGAAAAACAATGAACACTTAAAGAGCAATATTATTACTTCAAGTTATTGAACATCATACTTATATAGTTATGCATGTCAGACCCTGTTTCCCTCTCGGATATATGTCAGACCTGGTTTTGATAACATAGTATGTGGAAACTGGGTCTGACATACATCATTATGCATGTCAGATCGGGGTTCCACATACTATTATCTCCTCTTTATATCCCACTATGTTTTCCATCTTGGATACTGTCTCTGCTAATGCTATACTAGTTCTTTCCCCTTTCAGGTAATGGAGGATTACACATTTGGTAGAAGACCAAGGCCACCAATATCTGCTCAGCAACAGGCACAATACTTAGATGAAGCAGCTCAGAGATGTCTGTCCTCAGGTAATCAGTTCTCAACAATACAAGAGAACAGACAGATTGTGAGTGCTTCCTGCAATTTGGAAAAACATTGTCCAAATTGAAGGATTGAAATTAGAGAACCAAGTATTGCCATTTTTACTTTTTACTGTAATTACATACCTCCCCAAACCTTTCTCACTATTATGTACTCCATTCCTCATCAACGTATACCTGTCAAACCAATTAGTCAGGTCAGGGTCGATCACTTAATGTTCGCGTTATCAACAGGTTTGGGTCAGTTTCACGTTATGAAATCAGGTTTGGGTCGGTTTCACGTTATGAAATCGCGTTTTCGGGTCGATTTTTGATAAATCTACTTATTATTAATTTTTCTTATTTTCTTCATTTATCTACTTGCATTTTTCTTGATATTTGTAATGAATTATTTCTAAAAAAAAAAAACAATTCTTTGGGTGTGAACTATTTTGGGGTCCCCCCTAACATCATCAAACAAAACAATAGTACATGGTTTGAACTTAGATTGCTCAAAATCACCAAATTATCTCTTCCAATCAAACTCCTTTCTTCTTGAAACAAGAACCCCACCCAAAAAGATAATATGCTGAGAGTGAGCTTAACCTCCACTCCCTCAACCATACACATACACTCATCATACGACCACCCTCCCCTTAGTCGCACCGTCGCATTCACCACCCCTGAAACTTACGCTACCCGTCTCTCTCTCCTCCTCCACCGCCGCCACTGGACCCCACTCTCCACCCCCACCGTCATCATCGAACCCACCACCACCACCATCACCACCCTCCGCCACCACCTCCACCACCTCTCCACCTTCTCCGCCGTCGCCTTCACCTCCCGCTCCGGCATCGCCGCCTTCTCCTCCGCCCTCTCCTCCGCCGCAGCGCCGCCTCTCTCCCCCTCCGGCGAAGAATTCACCATCTCCGCTCTCGGCACCGACTCGGAGCTCCTCACTCGCGAGTTCATCGACAAACTCTGTTCTAACTCGGACCGAGTTAGGGTTCTAATCCCGAGTAATGCGACCCCGGGTGGACTCGTCGAGTCGCTCGGGCCTGGCCTGGGCCGTAAGATATTATGTCCTGTGCCGTTAGTTGTGGGCCTTGAGGAGCCCCTTGTGGTGCCCGATTTTTTAAGGGAATTGGGCCTGATGGGCTGGGTTGCGGTTCGGGCCGATGCGTACGAGACGAGATGGGCCGGGCCCAAATGTGCGGAGAAGTTGGTTGAGGTTGAGGATTTGGATGCGGTTGTTTTTACAAGTACGGCGGAGGTGGAGGGGTTGTTGAAGGGGTTGAGGGAGATTGGGCTAGGCTGGGAGGAGATGAGGAAGAGATGGCCCCGGCTCGTCGTTGCGGCTCATGGCCCGGTTACGGCGTCCGGGGCGGAGAGGTTAGGGGTTAGGGTAGATGTGGTGAGTTATAAGTATAGTAGCTTTGATGGGGTGGTTGAGGCCTTGGATCATACTTGGGGGAAAGAAGAAGTTTATTGAAATTTAGATATATGTGTCATGATTGATTAATCATGATGAAGCTTTTTTTTGTTGTGAATTGTGTTTTTGTTTCTTTGAATGAGAATCATAGTTTTGTGATTTCATGTTAGGGCATTCATGATTTTTACTATGTATGTTATGATGATGAGAACATGGATTTGTTAGTTAAGGTGGGTAAGATTGAAGCTTTTGAATGGAAAGGAAATCATAGTGGTTTTACAATTTGACATGTGAAACCCTAATCAATGGATATATCCCTTGGCTTGAAATTTAAGATATTCTCCATGTGTTACAAAACATGCAATTATGAAAAAAGTTGCAAGCTTTTTTTTTTTTTTTTTTTTTGTGCTAAATCAATGATGTTGGATTAAGAGAAGGAGAATTACAGCCTGTTAAACATACAATGAGCGGGGAGTTTCTCAGGGCTAAGAAGCCCAACAAAATCAGAGGAAACTGCCCAGGGTGCTAGAGAGTGAGCCAAAAAATTAAGTTTTCTAGAAGCAAACTTAACAGAAGCATTAAGAGAACTACACAGGGACAAAATGTTAGAAAGATGAGCACGAAGGCGCCAAGGGAACGGGCCTTTGCTTTTGACGAGGTTAACAACCACTTGAGCATCACTCCAAATCAAGCAATCCAAAATATTATGCGTTCTTGAATACTCCAGTGCAAACCAAATAGCCCATGATGCCGCTTCCACAGGGTCAGTTGACAGAACAGAGTTTGTACTAGCCGCAATCAAAGAACCACTCACATCAAAACAAACCCATGCAGTATAAGATGAATTCTCCCTTACCGCAGCGTCAACAAAAAACATAATTGGAGGAATTCACCTGATACTATTGGGTGACAGTGGGAGGTATAACTGAGGGGGAGATAGAATTAAGAACATCGTGAACAACCACCTCGGACCATCTTCGATTGATAGCAGCAATGATAAGAGGAGGATCAGCCATCCAATCCTCATGAACACACTTATTTCTTGCCCACCAGATTTTTTTTTTGCTAATCCAATCATAATTATATTGCATTGAAAGAGGAAAAGGAGAGGAATAATTACATCCTGTTAACAACAG
>BSSO01001058.1:0-26224 GCA_030267885.1 Mesembryanthemum crystallinum
GAGAGGGGGCTGTGTTATGTGAGGGGTATTTTGGTCATAAATTGCACATTTTGGTGGCATGTAGTATTTGGTGTGGCTGCATATAGCATATTTGCTTTATATCTACCCAGGAACCCCCCAAAACCTTACCTTTCCCTCAACAAATATCTTGACCTTTCCTTTAAGTTCCGAAAAATAAGGAGTAAACATTTCAAGGTTCAAAAATCTAGTGATCTCTTATTACTTGGTGAAAGAAACTTCAGGGATTCGGATAGACATAAACTTCTCATTCAGGCATAGAGATGCCCAAAGTTTCACTCCAATGCCACCATGTTGTGGGGGAGGGATCTCAGTCCTTATTGGAATACAAAGAACCGAGGGAGGGATGACAACAATAGACAAGGGAAATAAGCTAATGAGAGACATTTTTCACTCCCCCTCAAGCTTTTAACATAAAAATGATCTTATGGAATGCTAGGGGAGCATCTTGTGATACTTTCCTTGACCATACTAGAAGTCGGTGATGGACCATAACCCCTTAATCTTGATTTTGCTCGAAACCAAGGTAGAAGGCTTTCGTGCTCACCATGCTAGATTGAATTAGGGTTCTACTTTCACAAGTGATCCCCCCCATAGGTACACGTGGCGGGTTCTGGTTCTATTGGAAAGAGACCGTGAAGTGGATCACTTATGCAAACCCTGCTCGCACTCATTTTCACTCTCTTTCAGTTGAATGCTGAGGAACCTGAAGTTCTCATCACCGGGATGCATGCTCTTAGCTCTAAAAGAGCAAGAGATCAAAAGAGTTTTGGAAAGATCTTTGCAAGGATTCCCCCCTGCATCCACACACTGGCTCGTGCTAGGAGATTTGAATGAAGTTATCTCCTCCGGAAAAGGATTGCGGTAGACCGGTCAAGGAAGCTCTTGCTTAGACTAGGCGGATAATTGTAGCCTCGTGGATCTCGGATTCAAATGACCAACCTTCACTTGGTTTAATGGAAGGGAATGGACTGATCTTGTTCAGGAAAGTCTGACACATAGGTAACCCAATTGCCAAGAAAAATCTCCAACCATTGCCCCTTGTTAATTTGCCTTCATGATTGCTAGTGAAAGACCTTTTAGATGCAACATGCAAGGAACCATGGATTTATCATGATGATTTTGTGAATGTGATAAATCATTTGTAGAGGGGATCCACTGATTTCTTCACCAAGTAAACAGTTTCATTGATAATGTCAAAATTGGAACTCTAATGTTTTTAGTGATTTGATCAAGGATTAAAAAAAAATAAAAAAAATTGACGCGTCTTGAGGGAGTTCAAAAATCACCATCATTTTCTTCCTCTTCCTCTAAGTCCAAAACACAAAGACACCATATAAAGTATCCCAAAATATTAATAACAAAGTAACAAAAAAATACCAAAAAAAAAAGTTATAAATAAGATGGATGAGGAAACACTAAAATTTTGAAGATTCAAAAAAAAAAAAAAAAAAATAGAAGAAAAATAAAATTGTAGACATACAAGGCTCCTAACCCTTATTATGAAAAGGTTGGACCAGTTTATATGCTGAAGTGGATCGGGTTTTTTGCGGAAAACTAAAGAAGGCTTCCGGCCTTATGCTTTTCATTTACAGTGTAAAGCACTTACAATGAAATTAAGAAGATCTATCTCTCTTCAGCTACTGGAAATTTCGGAAAAGTGCAAAAAATAAAATAAAATAAAATAAAATAATAAGAATAAAAATTTGAACCGTGAGCAATCCATTCTTGAGGCGAGAACATAACTACTTTAAGGCATAAGCACATTCATTCACTTGGGCACAAGAAAAATCTCACTGTTCCTCTTCCATTTTGTCCTTCGCATCAAGGATTTCTCCATTTCTACTTTGAACTCTCGTATGCTATTTCTTACTCAATTCCTTAGAATTTTAGCAAAGCTTACTGAAATTTTTCTTTGACTTTTGTCATTTTTATCACATTTTTGATAATCTTCGTTTGAATTAGCTGAACAGAGTGAGACAGAGTAAAAATGAAGCTTACTAGAAGTAAAATCGGCAATGATGAGAAGGTTCCGATCGTGCATGAAAGCTCTATTCTGATGAAGCTCTTACTATCAGCACTGCCGTCGTCAGATCATGATCAACTATCTTCCATCGTCAATCACCATAGCAACATCGATAGGTCGAGCAGATCGCCATTACCGGCCATGGAGAATTTGGAGAGGTCTCGGCAATGATGAAGCTCAAAGATGATGCGCCAACGATGGAGAAGAGGCAGAATTGCTCAGTGAGTTTCATTCGTTCTGATTTGCTTACCGAAATTATTTCAAAATTTCAATCGCAATCTTCTAGGCTTTAGTTTCATGTTATTTTCACTATTAGGTCAATCTCTTTACTTAATTTTGTTCAGTTTCAGTTCCGTTCAATTAGTTGAACGACAATATTTCAGCGATAAATTCACCGCTCGAAAATGGCAACAACTCTGTTTTAAGGAGGTCGTCGGATCACGATCGATGATTCTCTTGCAGCGTTCGATCGTCAATTGCCATTACCACGACATCAGAAGCAGTATCAACTCTAATTTGAACTTGGAGAGGTCGACGGCGATGGTGAAGGTCGTTTCAAGATTCCGGTAGCAACCCTATTTTGATGATTTGCTGGAAGTGGACAACATTCTGATTGGTTCAAGATTCCAGTTACCGGCGATTCAAGATTACGGCCGAAGTTCTTCTCTGGTGATTTATGGTGACAATAGTGTTGTAGTTTTTAAGAGGGAGGATATTGGACTTGGTCGCCATAGCCCTAACCCCTAATATGATTAATTAGATCTCGTTATGCTTAATCAATATTTTATTTTATGTGTAGAAAAGCAATATGAGAATATTATAGTACTCCGTAAGTGAAGTTTTATGAAAGTTAAAGTACTCTGTTTGAAAAACTAAATATCAAATGTCAAGAAAAAAAAAAAAAAAACAAACAAACAGGAATGCCGGTTAATTTGTAACCATTAATATATTCTTTTATATGTAAATTGGTAACATAATATAAAAGTTATGGTCACATTTATATTGTTTACAAAATATAGAAAATAAAATAGAATTTCAAACTAATGCAACAAATAGTTAAAGTGAAAATACTTTACAAATATTGATCATATAGATCAATAGGTAAATGGATTAAAAAATGTTAGTTGAATGCAATTTAATTAGATACTTAATTGCGTTGTAATTTTTTAAAATAATACTCTATAATTATAAGCACTAGATTTGAAGTGTAAGTAATATGAATTATATTCCATATATACTTAAAAGTATTACTCATAAAATAATGATATTAACTTATATTAACTTACATTAATTTAATACAAAGTGAACTACTCTTGTTATACGTTACTTGTAAAAAATGCTTTATAATGTAAAATATATAGTTATAATAATAGATGGCATTGGTGGTATAAACAAGTAACTATTTAAAGTTAGAGGTGATAATTAGGCATAAATGCCATTGTGTAATTCTTGTCATTCTATCTTTGTATATTAGGATGAAATAAAATTGATTTACATGGTAAAATGATCCAATAAAATTTAGACGTAGAAATTTTTACTTTTTCATACATTTTCAATTGACAATTTAGCTTTCGTTTCTCAACTTTTATTTAAAATCACATGCAGTTTATTTTATTGCTTTGATGTTGGGTTTTTAGGACGTGATTTGATATTATATAATCGCTATATTACAAGTTCTCATGTATCAACCAGGTATAAATAATTATATATTGTATTCCTTTCATTTGTATTATAATATCTTTTATCTAACTAATATGTATAATAATTAATTTGAATTTATGTAACTATCAATTTTCTTTTCTCCAGTAAATGGACATATTTTAGATACATCATACTCTATTGGGAGTGCACATCGTCTAATTCTAATATATGAGAGGCAAGGTGATCAGCTTATTTGGCGTGGAAGTTTCAACCTAAAATCTTGCCATGGCTACTTTAGTGTAGCAGAGGAAATACGGAGTCGGAGTGCAGATTTCGTTTTCTATCCTCCGACATTACCTCGTGCGTGCTGATCTCAACCCCTTGTTTTCTCTACTATCAACCCCTTGTTTTCTCTACTATATAATACTATTTTCTCTATTGTTGAATACTATTTTAGAACTCCGAAAATGGAGTGTATATCCGCTGAACAACTGGTTTAAACTATGTGTTTGTTCGACGGAGCCAGCCAAACGAAAATCTGATTCCGTTTAAGATATTTGAAGCTGTAAACCTTCAATATTAGTTAAGTTTGAAACGGTTAGTGGTGGAGCCAGCAAGATCTCTTTTTATATAGGCTACTTCTATTATTCAGCATACTGTCAGGTACTGACTCTTATGCTATGCTTTTGCCTTGTCAACCTCGTGTGCCATCCGAGACTTGTCAACCCCGTGTACCACGTGTTCCTCTGTCTCGGATGCATTGTCAACCTCGTGTGCCACGCGGTAAGGATGATTGATGCTAAAGAAAGCTCTTAAGGAAGCTTGTAGAAAATAAATGAACTTGTATTGTACAAATGTGGAGTGAAGTTCTACAATGTCAAATAAGGTGGGGTGCCTCCTATTTATAGACCCCAAGGGAACATTCTAAAGAATCATGATGTGGCACTCTCTCCTTAAAGCTCTAGAGAGTTCGACACTATTCTACATTATTCTAAGTACATACAAGTACATTCAAGAGTATTCTACTACATTCAAGTGTGTTTTAAAGAACTTTGGAATACTCTAAAACATTGTAGAAACTCTAAGGATTATAATGGGCCTAATATGACTAAGTATTGGGCTAAGTAAGTATACTAGCTTCCTTGGCCCAAATGTGGTGCTCCAAAGATTTAAACTCCCATACTTGGGCATTATAAGACTCTAGTCCACGTATGATCCATCCAAATATCCGGTGAGGCGAAGCGGTCCGTGACATTCTTCCCCACCAAAGTTGTTGACGTCCCTGTCAACATCGCTCGTTGTTCCGTTCCGGATTGTCCTGCTCCTTGAATTCCTCGATCATGCTCCGAAACTGCCAAAGGTTTTTTTCCTTCTCCCATGACACCTCAGTATCCGGAAGACCCGTCCAACGAACCAAGTACTCCCATTAGTTGGACATGACCCGTCTCCGAATGAGGTGTACCGCCATGATCTCCTTGATGTCCCGGTCAAAGTAAGTTACCACGGCTGGAGGTGCCCATTGAGACTCCTCTATCTCTGGATCCTCATTTTCCCTATGATATTGTTTAAGTAGGCTAATATGAAAGACTATATTAACCTCGAGCTTCGGTGGAGGCTCTAATTGATAAGACACCTTCCCAACTCGCTTAAGAACCGGGAATGGACCCTCATAACGTCAGACAAGTCCGTTGTGCACCTTCTGGAATGCCTTAAGTTGTTGGGGTAGGATCTTAACCATCACCAAGTCTCCGACTTGGAACTCAAGTGGCTTTTGATGCTTGTTCGGCCATTTTTCATCTTCTTGGCCGCCTTGTCTAAATATGCCTTCGCGATGTCTAATTTCTCATTCCATCCCCGATCCATCTTGTATGCCACTTGACTCATCCCCTTGTATCCCGAGGCAACATTTTGTGGGGTTAATGGTTATTCTATTGTCCTATCACCAACTCGAACGGACTATGTTGCGTAGACTCCAACTTCTTAAGACTATATGAATTGAGCCACATGCATCAACTTGGCCCAATCTTGTTGGTTGGCACCAATGAAGTGTCTAAGGTAGAGATTCAATAGTGAATTCACCCTCTCCGTTTTCCCATCCGTCTGCTGGTAAAAACTCGTGGAGAAGTGTAAGCTTGACCCCAAGAGCTTAAAATGCTCCGTCCAGAACTTGGATGTGGATCGTGGATCACGTTCACTAATGATGCTTCGAGGAAGGCCCTAATACTTAACCACGTTCTTAAAGAACAACCTCGCTGCTTACTCGGCCATGCAATCTCGTGGGGCTGGTATGAATGTCCCGTATTTAGAGAATCGGTCGACCACCTCTATGATCGATCCACATCCATCTGACTTAGGGAGAGAGGAGATGAAGTCCATAGAGATACTCTTTCCAAGGTCTCTCCGGGATAGAAAGGGGGTCCAAGAGTCTGGCCGACGATCGTTGTTCGACCTTGTCCTGTTGACACACAAGACACGTCCGAACATAAAACTCTATGTCATCCCGCATATGTGGCCAATAATAAGTCTCCTCCCCAAGTGCAAGGGTGCATTGTACACCCGGATGGCCGGCCCACTTGGAGCCACGACACTCCTTAAGCAACTTCAGACGTAGACCGCCCCATTTTAGCATGTAGAGGCGACATCCCACCTTGTAGAGTAGTCCGTCCTCTACCCAAAACCGTCTTGTCTTCCCTACCCGGACCAACTCCAACAAGCTCTTGGCCAAAGGGTCCTGAGGAAGACCTTCCTTAATCCGATCAAGGCTAGTAGTGCTTGCCCTACTAATCGGCGTTAGCATGGCTTTCCGGCTTGGTGCATCCACGACTACATTAGCCTTGCTCGACTTATACTCCAACACATAGTCAAACTTTGCCCAAAGGTCTTGCCATCTTGCTTGCTTGGGACTTAGTTTCTTTTGCCCTTTGAAGTAACTTGTAGTAGTAAATTCATCAGAGTAGTAGTGATTTTCTTAACCTGCTGCACATTGAATGCTTTCATGAGTATACACATATTCATTTTGTTTTTCTTTCCACCCCAACCCCCCCCCCCCCCTTCGCCCTCTCTCTCACCATCCATGACACTAGATGTTTCCTGACTGCTAGTAACATGATTATGAACCTAGGCAATTAGAGGTCCACAAAGAAAACTAAAAGAAAAAACTTATCACGTACACATGATGTAAGAAAGTTGGAAGAGTAAACAGAGATAACGTTGGATGCCTTCGATCTTTGGTTCTCTATTTTTTTGCTAAAAGAATAGATTAACAATCCATAAATAGGTTAATATATATTTAGAACAAAAGCAAATTTTAAAAAATGAGTGAGTAAAGTACAATAGGGACACAAACGGTGTGACATATACAGATTCAGGCTTCCTCACCTATATACCTTCTAAGAAGGGTCCTTGGTGAGCAAGGACATCATGTGCTCGTCACCAAGAACAAGATACAATCTCAATCTACTGTAATAGTTTCACTATGCTGTCTCTCTTTCCAGTAGGAATCTAATCTTCTTAGGCAGGGTGTGCTGGAATTATGCATCTTCGTCATTCTCGAGCTTCTGCAACATATACTTGGGTCTAAATCACTTTCGCATTCCAGACAGCTTCATTTCTACACCACCATATCATGCATATCAATCCCAGAAACAGAGTAGAGGCAACTAGTCTAAGGCAAAGAGTATTACCTGATCTTCCTCATTCTTGAACAGTGAAAAGCAATGAGAGCTAAAAATGCAAGAAAAGAAGAGATTATCAGTGGTCTATTCTTTGTCTGCAACCTGCCCAGGATCAAGAACCAACATACAATTCTATGCTTAGGTTTAGACAAAGTTTCTAACCCAAATTTTCTAAGGAACCTTACCTCGTTGGTCAATTCTCCAGGTGTAACTTGAAGAAACAGAATATCCCTTAAGATGATGCATCCATTCATCATTTGCATACCCCGAGGCAAAGACATCTTATAGCACAAAGTTCTTTCCAAACCCAGCTTGTATTATATTCCATAGGGACCTTATAATCCCACCAATTTTTACCAGGTAAAAATGATTGACCCACCTTACCCACAGAATGTCTGCTCTATTGGCAATGTACCAAACATATTTAAAAAGAAAAAAAAAACCTAACAGCGCTTAAGAACGCTGTAAATTTGGGTGTAGTTATATGGGTATACTAATGGCCGCGGTTTCATCCACTTGTGATAGCAGGTTAAGAACGCTGTAAATTTGGGTGTAGTTATATGGGTACACTTTTTTTTTTTTGAAAATTAGTTTCAATTTTATTCAAGTGAAATAACTCAGCTACAGCTGCAGAAGTAATGCAGGCTCGTAGCTACACAATACACTAAGAAGCACTTATCTTGGATTAGCATCATTCAATTACCCCACCCCCACCTTCTAGGAAGGGTTGAGAAGGGAATTGCAATCATGTGCTGTAGATAAGGCTAAAAAGATCAAGCAACAATCAGAAGCTACAAAAAACATCACCCCTACAGACACCTACAACAACTATACACCAGATTACTTCCAGCCATGCTATAAATTCATTTGTCCGAGTTAGCCCCTGTTTTGCTAAACCATCTGCAATCGCATTTGCGCTTCTTGATCTATGAACAATGGTAAGTTGTGGCCACCTATTCCTTAATTGCCTGATGTAGTTAAGGATGAATCTCGAATTCCATGGCCCTCCATGTGTTTTGTTACACTTGTGGCAGCGGTTCCGGTTCATTCGCTGTCGTATGCCACCTTTTTCTTATATTTAAATTTCTGGTAGACTTGCTACAACGGTTGAACAACCATTGTTGTATCTCGTATGATACAAATGACAACGATCAACATTCGTTGTAAAAAAATCAATGCATTTATTCAGCCTATGCGGGAGTTGAACCCACATCCTTTGTGCAATTGCTCTTCCAGCTGAGCTATAATAGGCTTAAAATTAGAAAATAAATATGCATTTTCCAGAGTTTCCATGGAATTTCACTTAACCCAAAACCAAGTAAAAGGCTCTTGTAACAGGTTCAAAAGGGTTTGAAAAGCCCATTGCAAAACCAAAAACACCTCCTCTCCTGGTTCAACCAAAGAAAAGGGGTGCGATAATAAGATCCATAAGAACTAAGCTATAATCGTTACTCCATGCAAAGGGAGCCTCTATCAAGTCTGAGTCTTTATCTCTCATGAATAGAAATTCAGCAAGTTCATGACAGTCCAACAACTCAGTTCATCTTTGCTCCCAGAAAGTTCTAGCTAGTATTTAGCCATGAAAGACAACGTGATCTTTTAAGTAATCTATAGAACTAGTCTCTTAGTCAAGTACATGCATACAGATTAGCTTATATATAACTCAAGTTAATACACAGCACACTCAATCACACAAACAAATATGGGTTAGTTAATATCCACCGCATAAACACAATAGAGAGAGATTTCACGAGCTAAGAAATAGCTAAAAGGAAAATATTGCATATGGTTTCCGTAGAGATAATAAGCTCAACTGACATGTCAATTTACATAGATAAGACCAGGTGCAGAAATGGGCCTTAATGGAGGAAAAATAGAACTCACCTGCACTACAACTGGAGGATCAGGTGTGAAGGTATTGGGAAACAACCAAGGAATGGATGTTGCAACTGTTCCTACAACAAGGATAAAATAGCCATGACAACACAAATTTGGAATATGTCCTCAACAGCATCTATCCAGAACATCCTTCAAATCAGTTAAAACAGAAGAAAAATAGAAATTAAGAAAAATAATCCAAGTACTGAATCCATCTCACGGTTACAATACAAATTTCTAGGATGGCTATAATGAACACCCCAGGAACAAAAGTATTACCTAGGATGACTTTAATTCTGTTGGTAAATGGCGATGTTATTTTGAATAGAACAAAATAGCAAGTTTATATTTCAGGATATTACCACTGATAGGCAAGCAACCAGATTTGTGCACTGTTATCACAGGAAAATATTTTGCAGATATGTTCACCTGGCACTCTGAGCAACCCATCCAACACAATAGCAGGCCATGATAACAGGCTAGCAAGATAGATATTACCCAAAATGAGCTTGAAAATCATAGGAAACAAGATGGACTGAAAACAATTGAGGTAAATAATCAGATTTGAACCAAATAACTACATTGTAAAGGTACTACCAACACTTAAACTCACACAATCTAAACTAACATTAATAGTAACATCAAAACACCTTTGAAAGTACCTTAGGTTGACAAGCACACTATGTTGCAGCTAACTTGATACAACAGATGAAGTATCCCGGTCAAAATGTATTTGATGATGGCAGATGGCTGATGACAAGACCAACAACTTGACTGTAATCTTAGACCCTGTAGCAAGCTGCAGGTTATGAGAGATGATTAAAGAGACAAAGGTACCAAACTGCAATTTGCCACACCATTTACCAGGCATTTTACTAAATGACTACACCACTATCACTTTGGAACTTCTATTTTTACTTTAAAATTTTATGGACTTCATTAACTTTGAAAACATGAACATGAGGACACCATTAACAATTTAACATCCATTGAAGTGTTGAGGCTCTAAATTTAGAGAAACATTCCCATCAATCTTTACATCATAATCAATCTTCACTTTTGATTTAAAATGGTGACAAGTTTACATTGTATTCGAGTAGCTTAATTTAAGATGCATATCAAAGCAATAGAGCGTACAGACGCAAAAGTAAACAGACGCTTCAGCCATGATTGACATACTTTCAAAGCCCCCAAAACAGTGGCCCTTTCATTATCACCATTAACACGACGTACCTCCAAAGCCCCGGAACCAGTAACTATTGAATGCAACTAACTCTAGAAACACAACCAGTAAAGACTTATTTCCAAATATTCACAAAATACTTGCTAAACATGAGTTCAATCACAGTAACCGATAGACTACAAAATAGAGATGTTATTCCAACAAACCAACTAGTCAAGAGCAATGTAAACGTGCACACCATAGTCAGGCAGCGTGGGACAAAAAGCAAACAGGTTTACTGAATCAAAAAGTATGAAAGCAAAGAAAACATACAGCTTGCAGAACAGCAGTAGTTATAACAGAAGACAACCGCTGTTGACTAGGGCCTCCTAGCTTTCCAGTTACAGAACCAGGCAGCCAAGTGTACACCACAACATTTGACAAATATATGGGACAAGATGACCAAGTAAATGAAACCAATTCGTCATCTAGCGGTTGAGTGAAAGTGAGAGACAGAGGGTACTTCTACTTCTGAGTGTTAGAATGAGAGCGATACTGAGAGCCTTTAAACGACGAATTGATTTTCTTTTACTTTTTTTTTCATTGCTTTCTCAAACCCTCTGTAGTAGGTACCCTATTACATCAGTTACCTGGGTACCTACTACAGCGGTTCCCTGAGAACCTCTGTAATAAGTTACCTTTCTACAACAGTTTCTGGTGAACCACTGTTGTTTGACAGTAGAATTTATTTTCACAAATTGTTAGGCTTTTTGGTATAGTGAAGGCCTCATTCCATTTCATGATGTCTTTTATACCAAGACCCCAGCATTTTTGTGTCGGCATATCTCAAGCTACCAAAGGGGGTCTGGTGGCACCGTGGCAGTAGGCTTGTCATCTGAAAGGAAGTTTCTGCAAAGAGCAGTGACTTTCTTTACAACCATTTTAGACAGCAGAAACATAGAAGACCACTACATACTGACATGACATAATTTATCAACAGCAAAGGGGGTCTAGTGCCCAATTGTTTGATTTTAGCACACATTTCTCAACAAAGCAATCACAATCAGCCTCAGTACGTATCCTTGAGGAAATTGGAACCCCAAACGTACTTAAAAGGGAGGGAACCCTTCTGAAAACCTGATAGACCCATAATATGATTCATCACAGTCTCAGATGTATAGTCAAAGTAAATGGCACTTTCGGGAGGGCTGGCCTTTAAACCAGAAGCAGCTGAGAAGGTAGAATGACTTCTTAGAAGTAGCATACCAGAAGGATAAAAGAAGCACATCATCAGCAAATAAAAGATGGTTTCAACTAAGAGATCTGCATTACTCTGGAAAAATACTCCATACTAGTCACAAAGAGAAGGGGGAGAGGGATCCCCTTTGCCTAAGGCTTCTCTTTGCCTTAAAACTATGATGCAAGGAGCGATGTATTGAGATAGCATAGCTAGGTAGAAATGCAAGTCATCATCCATTTAATGAACTGAGGAGGAAAGTTTAAGGCATACAACATTTCCTCCATAAAAACCCCACTCAAGGGAGTTATAAACCTTATGTACATCAAGCTTCATTTGGCATTTGGGAGGAACATGTTGCCTATTATAAAATTTCACCAAATCTTAGCAAATAAGAATGTTTTGAGCAATTGTTCTTCCAGCAGCAAAGGCAGACTCTTTCATCAGAGATAATAGAAGGCAAAACTTGAGAGAGCCTGCTGCAAAACTTAAGAGTTGTCCTAAACTTAACTGAATTGAATCATACTGAATGAGAGTTGAATGAATAGTCATGTGTGAGAGAAAAGGTAAGTTGCACAGCTAAACTAAACTGATTGCAGGATAGGAATGATGAATTGAACAGAGCCTAAGCAGGCACATAATTGAATTACTTGACCCCATGGGGATTGATTTCTCTACTCTTGTGAGTTGATTAGGGTACCTAAAAACTGCTTTCAAGATACCTCATGGAGCATCTGTGGTGCATATATAGGCATTACTTAAGTATGCCAGATCTCAATCAGACCATTTACATTTATCCATATTCGACATGCTATTTGATCATTTTTGGTTTTAATTTGGTTCTTTGACTGACAAGACATACTTCATTTCCTCTCGTAGGAATTTGGAACAACAGTAGGAGAGAAGGTCCACAAAGTATTTATCAACAATTCTGACAAAATTAGCCAAAAATTATGTACTAAAGACTTCATATGTTTGCTCCGCATTTAATACAGATGATGACACATATGTTGCTTCTTCGACTCCTAGGATATTTGAGAATAAAACAACTACCATGCATGATCATGATTTACATAAGAATTTACTCCTTTCATCCCAAAAAGGTGTATATAAATATTCATGATCATGGTAGGTGTGTATTAAATTCACACCTCCTTTAAGCCCACTTGCATGTACTTTGAAAGTAATTAAAATTTGGGGAGTTGTGAAATGAATATTTAAATTGCTCTTGAAGTACATGCAAGTGGGTTTAAAGGAGAGGTAAATTTGACATTTTGTAGGCAAAATATTTCCCAAAAAAGAAATGGGGAGATCTTTTGGGGACGAACAAATGAGGAAAATGGGAATATCTTCTTGAATAAAGGGAGTAATTTTCCTCATCCATAAACTTAGAATCAACTGATAAAGCGAACACATTTCAGTTTGTTATTTTCATCCATTCCGCACAAGATATTGGAGTCGGTTGATCACTATTATAGTAGTAGGCCAGTAGCTAGGAGAAGTAATAATTAACATTGTAGCAGAAAATTTTACTTAAGAAGTTAAAATACATAATATGAACCATAAAGTGAAGTTTTAATGGCCAAATTCTCGGATTCAACCCTGTCCGATAAGTGGCAATTATGAACCTTAGTTCTTTGATCTTCTCCAATTGTCCACAAAGGAAACTGAAGAAAAAGAACTTTAAACCTTTACTACATAAAATTTAACTTCCTTCCCAGCCCACATGTTGACATATTACTACTTAGCAACGTTTAGCAAATTATGAGATCTCAATTGCAGATATATATACATAGTACTCCCTCTGTTCCTTGTTAAACTCGAAACTCCTTTTTTACTCCAATTTGAGGCAAGTGGGAAAAAAGAGTTAAGTTCCAAAACTTCCAATTATACCCTTGATTTATGAGTTGAATGGAAATGACATGTGTAGCTCTGATGCACGTGGACATGGCAATCGCATAAAAACTTGATTAAAATGGGAGATAGGGGGTGTAAGTTAGGTAAGGGTATTTTAGGCAATTAGAACAATATCCTTGCTAAATTTCGAGTGTTAAGTTTATTGTGCACACCAAAAATGGAATGTGTCAAGTTTATTGTGGAATGGAGGAGTACTATATAACATAAGGAATCTTCACATTTTATTGTAAACTTTGGACTTTAATATTGTTGAAAACTTGATTAATGCAATCTTTGATGTTTAATGACATCAGATCTAACTCGTTTGCAACAAATATGTGCAGGAAACTCGACAGAATATATGAGGCAGCAAGTTACATACCTGGATAATGGGTGAGTGATTGTAATCCAAGATACTTGTCTCCAAGATATATGGAATTTCGAACAACACACAAAGAGGAGGTCCACAGACTATTTATCCACAATTTTGACATAATCAGACAAAAAATAGTTAATCAATTATCTTAGCAATGACTTGTTAAAAATCATAAACTATGTTGCTTCTGCGATTCCTTCTCGGATATTTGATAGTTTGGCATCTACCATGATCATTTTCATTAAAGTTAAAATTTTCCTCATCTAGAAACTATTATGTTCTCTATCAAACAAGGTTGATCATGACATAGTAGCTAAGGTCAAGTATGTTCACTGAAAATTTACTTAGAATGCGTAATATGAACCATAATTGGTCAGAATACTCCAAAACAAGTAGCCAAGGGGAAGGTAATGATAATGGCAAGGGGAAATTATAACAACCATATTACAAAGTTTAGCATTAATGACAAAAATTAAACATACCTAACAAAAATTATGAAATGCTAGAACAATATTAATAAAAGATTAATAAATAGTTTCTTTTTCAGAAAAAAGAGAACTTAATTGGTTGATGATCTAACCCTCCCATGATACTGCCATACTTTACTTGGTGAGTTTGACAAGAACTAATATTAAAGCAACATTAAATGAATACCAAGGGTAAGGTTTCTCGACAAGTATGTCCGATGTGGGACTCCAACTGACGTAAAAATAGATTGATGATTTGTTATGGTGATTTAAGGCATCAACAAGGTTTTCTCTTGTGATATGGAACAACCTTTTTTCTAAGCAAACATCCATAAATGCCTATCGAAGGTTTATTTTTCGTCTATTAGCAAGAATACCAGCAAGAGTCAGACTTGCATAAATTATGCATTAGTCATTTCTCACAGCACTACTTGTCACACATCAACCATAATTTTCAATATCCATTATAGATGAAAATCTTAATGAGTTTTAGGGAGAATGGAGCTGAGAAAATGTATAAAAGACCGATTCTTGTTATTGTTCAAACAAGATTTTGCAACTTCCAAAATAAAAAAGAATTTACATTGCGCTAACCATATCATGTGAGGGGGTTGCTTAAATTCATCAATTTTACCAATTCAACATTAATTAGAATTTCAAAAGGTTCAAATAAATACTTACTGTTTTCGTCAAACGAACAACTTGAACTAGTAATGTAACTAATTAATCCGGCTTCAGTAATTATTGTCATGACATTGCCACATTGGTGTCCATTTTTGTTTTTCTTATACATAGTACCAAAGCTACCAAGGGAAAAAATGGAAGAAAAGTTTAAGCTTTATTTAAAGCTTAAACTATAGAACACATTGTTAACTATTTTCTCTAAATTAACACAAGTTTACCTATGTGCACTCTTGGTTGCTTCTTCGGCCAAGTCGCTCCACTTCATTGCCTTTTCCTTGCCTCTAATACCCTCCAATGATTCCCTCACCATCCTCTTAACTTCATTTTTTCACCTCTTCACCATCTTATCTCCAATGCCTAGGACATGGCAACAATATCAATAGTCAGTGACTTGATCGGCAAAAAAAAGGCTTACATGCCATAAGTACTCCGTTGCTTCTATTCTCAATCATCAAGAATCATCAAGTTCCACCCGCAATGTGTCGGAAATCTAGCAACGAAAGGATAGGCCAATACCTGCTATTGGTCACAACAACTCACCAATAAGGCTCTTCCCTCCATCTCCCATTTGGGTTTGAGTAAGAGATAGACGGAAGAGCCTTGCTAGTGAGTTGGTGTCATGAAAAGTAGGCATTGGCCATTCTCTCCTTGCTGGGTTTATGATACATTGTGGGTGGAACTCAATTGCTGAGAGTATAGGCTACGGAGTGCCTCTGATTTGTTGGCCTTTTGTCCTCAAGCAAGTCACCCAACGATCCGTATTGTTGCCTTGTTCAAGGCATTGTTGTTAAGATAGGTTTAGAGGGAAAAAGAGATGAGGTCAAAAGGGTGATGAGGAAGTTATTGGGAGGGGGTGGGAGGCAAGGAAATAAAGAACAAAGTAATGAAGTGAAAAGACTTCGCAGAAAAGCACCCATGGGTCATTGTACTTTGGAGAATATAGTAAAGAATGTTTCTTGTTTGAACCTTTAGTGCGAGAATCTTGCACGAGTCGTGCAAAAAAGTAAGCTCCACAGTTCGTATGCCGCTCACATCCATGGTAATTGCTTGGTGTGTATGACCTTAATTCTTTTGCATACTAGTGCTAAAGGTTTTAAAAGAAACATTATAAACAATCTTGTACTCAATTTGTGGGGATGGTTTATAATTTATCTCCCCTCTCCATCCATGGGCCCTTGTACTCATGGGCTTAATGATCATTTGACCGCCTTTGGGTAGAGTTGTATACAGAGGATAACTTGTCATGTATTGGTATTTATAAATGGCATGTAAGAAATAAATTAATAACACATCAACTGACTTCACACTTCATAATAAGTCTAGATATCCTTCACGAATACCAAATTGATGAGTTGAATCTGCTACCTGTGAAGGATATATGGACTTACTATGAAACGTGAATTCTGTCGATATGTTGTTAATTTCTTTCTTACACGCCAGTTATAAATACTAGTACATGACAAGTTATCCTCCATAGAAAGCTCTGCCCGAAAATTGATCAAATGACCATCAAGCCCATGAGTACATGGGCCCATAGGTAGAGAGGTGAGATAAATCATACACCATTCCCACAAGGGTCAAGGGGTGGTTACGAGGTCTCAAATCCAAGTATCCCCGGAGTTTGAGGGGTGATGCTACCAACTTAGGCGATGCTTTTAAACTAAGACATATTTCCTTTGTTAAATATTAGATAGGGCTTATGCCTCTCGTTTCTCTACCAAGCTCTTTTTTGCGATCTATTCTCACTGTCTCTAAAAGTTAACTTAAAGTGTTTTATTCCTTTTTATGTTTCTTCATCACACTGTATTAGGAATACTTCATAATATCATCATGACGAAAATAAAAAAAAAAAGAAAAAAAAAAGAAAGAAAGAAAAGAGGAAATATCACCAATGACATGACCATAATCATCAAAGGTAGAATTGGTAATACTTCATCCTTTCTTGGGGAAAAGCAATCATATTACTAGTTAGATTGCGCCATAAGTGTGACCATTGTTATAGAATGGAGAAATTAGGTACTTATTCAAATCTCGGAAACTTCTAAACGATTTTGAACATGTTAAACTGATGAATTTTATCCCCTTTTCCAACATGCCATTGTTCTGATAAATGCAATCTAAATTAATTTTTTAATTGGTAAGCTAATGAAACCGCGTTTGAACAATAACCTTAAAGAATCGATCTTTAGACATTTTTCTTATCTCGATTCTCCCAAGTAAAACTCCTCAAATGGACATTGCGATTAACATTGTGTATACGTGACAACTAGTTGTTATGAGAAATGTTTAATGCACAATATAAGGAAGCCTGACTCTTGCTAGTATTCTTGCCAATTGTCAAAAAATTGGCCCTCCAATTGCTACTCATGGATGTGTACACTTAAAAAAAAAAAAAAAAAAAAAAAAAAAAAAAANAAAAAAAAAATTGATATTCCATTTCGAAAGAGAATATCAATATCTCCTTACCACCTTAACTTCAGTTGAAATCTCACATCGAACACACCAGTCGAGAAACCCTCTCTTCATATTCATATAAGGTTGTTCCTATATAGGCTATATTGGTATGTCAAACTCACAAAGTGATTAAAGTTGGTATCAATATTTGGTTTAAACTATGGCAATATCAATGGTCATGGAAGGGTCAGATCATCTACCAAGTAAGTTCTCTTCTTTCCTGTTTTATATTTCAAGTTTAGTATGTTTAAATTTTGGCATTAAGTTAATTTTTATGATACGGTTGGTATACATTTCCTTTTATTACGTTACAGTTTCGGGATCATTTCTAGCACTTATGGTTCATATAATGCGTTCTAAGTTATTTCTATTAGTTACTTCTTCTAAGCTACTATAAGTCTATATGTGGCCAAGCTACTACAAAAGAGAATTTGTTTTTGGATCAAATAGATGTGGAAACATCATTCTCACACTGTATTTCTCTCAAATACGCAATTTGTTCTATTTGTATTCAGTTTAGTTCAGTTCATCAGTTCATCAGCACCATTCAATTAACATGAACAGAATCCGGATGTGTATGTGTAAGGAATAAGGAAAACAAAATGATATATTTATACACTTACGAAAGCATTCAATGTGCAGCAGGTGAAGAAAATCATTAATGCTCTTTTTAGTGGAAAAATTACCAATACAAGCTCTAAGCATCACATAAGCTATGCCTTGACATCTGACAATTTAACCATATAAAACAATTTGCAGATATCCTTCAAATGCGCAAGAAGATAGAGACATAATAACATACTGTATGTATAAATACAACTTACATAGTTATGATGTTGCCGATGTGGGATGAAGCGCTCGCTGGTTCTTCTAATTCTGCATAAATGTCAGCAAGGGTATACTGATGTTGGGATCCACTGATGCAAGATCGTCAAAACTGTTGGCCCCAGTTTTGCTTTAACCCCTGTCATACTTCAGATATCCCAATTCACATGTTTTTTTTTTTTTTTTGATAACATAGGTTTACGAGTTTTGCCCAACTACTCCCATAGGCCCTGAAGTTAACGGCCAGGAAAACCTCCGGTAGTCGTAATGGGACTCGAACTAATAGATCTCAGAGCTCTTACAAGTCATCTCCTAAGCAATTTTCGGAAGACGATTTCAATTTCATGTCGTTCCATCCCTATAATATGCATATCATTTTCAAGGGAATAATAATGTCATCTTTTATCATGCGTTAAATTGATAAAAGATGACATTTACTATTTCCATGAAAATGATATCCATATTATAGGATGGAATGACATGAAACTGAAATCGTCTTCAGAAAATTGCTTAAGAGATAACTGACTGCTACACCCCCTTGTGGTAGTCCTCAAGCTCCCAAACTTGAAGGTGGCCTTGGCACACTCCAAAGGTATTCCGAGTCTCAAGGACTAACTCATTAGGTAGTTTAAGAATGGCTTAGCCTCCTCAGATGCAGAAGAGAATCATCTTTATAATTAAAAGGATCAGGATAAACAACAGAATGGCCATTGATCTAATGCAATATACCATTGTAAAAGAGGATAGGGTCGGTGATAGGTAGGCAGTTAGTGACAAAGGGTACAAATCAACAATGAAGTTGGTGCATTGTCTCGATTCAGAACAGTTAATTTGAATTGCAAATTGCAAAGAATAAAAGTTGCAGAGGATCTGGATGGTGACAACCAAGCTGTGGAAATACACACCACGAAGATACCTTGATAATAAACCAGCCATCTCCATATTTAAAAATCGTGGTTTGGGGACAGACATATCTGGTTAAAGGAGTAATTCCAAGGTCATGATCATGGAGAGGTTTAGGGGGGAAACATGAACCATTCGCTGGTTAGTAAGTTGACAACATAATTATTTGCAAAGTCATAGTGACGACAAAGCAGCGAATCATGACACAAGACCACAACACAAATTGCTCCGACTTTGGATCTAGTGCCTTGAGAGGAGGAGGAATATACTTTCATATAATTATTCTAAGACTTCGACAAGACACGGTGGTTGGAGATAACATCAACAAGATACAAACAGTTCAAGGTTCCAGGAGGAGATGAATCATCCCAGACCATGTGTTAGAATACAAGGGTGAAGGAATTAGGGGCAACCTGATATAGATTACGCTGCAAATTATGGTTGATGAAGCAACTAATAAAGCAACTGCTAGACAGTAGATATTATACGACACCATTGCTTGCACACTGCCTTGTATTTATCAACACAAACTCTTGCTGGGCGAGAGCTTTACCAGGATTTGGTCAACAGTTGGTTTGTCATGCTGTTCAGAAAATCAAACTCAATCTCACATCCAGACTTGCTCTTATCATTAAATTCCCTCTTTCTCCATTTCTGGCCACAACAATTGACGGAGGAGAGGCAGGGGCGGAACTAGGGGGTGACTAGCATGGGCCATGGTCCCCCGGTTAATCTGGAAAAACCTTATATATTATCTGTAGTATTAGATAATGTATACTAACTTCGGCGGAGCTGGATGGAAGGCTCACATTTTGTGTAAGGGGGAGAGCAGGTCACAGGTTTGATGTTGTTGATGTTGTTGAGTTGCAAGCTATATTCCTTTCTTCTTTTGGCTTTCTACTTTCCCTTTTACATTTTTCTTTAGATTTTTCAAATTCTTTTTTTTTTTCCTTCTCGTTTCAGCAAAAGCATAAGTCCTAATAAAGGTAGGACCTAAATAGAAAGAAACAATAGAGAGAGATTTCAAGAGCTAAGAAACAGCTAAAAGGACAACATTGCGTATGGTTTAAAAACTCACCTGCGCTATAACTGCAGGATCAGGTGTGAAGATATTGGGAAACAACCTAAGGAATGGATGTTGCAACTGTTCCTACAACAAGTCCAACAGAAGCTCCAATGATGAAAAGAGTCTTCAAAAGACCTCGGGTCTGTTTGAAACACCAAGCATTAGTGACGATAAAATATCCCTGATGACACGACGGAATATGCCCTCAACAGCATCTATTCAGAGCATCCTTCAAATCAGTTGAAATAGACGAAAAATAAAAAATAAGGAAAAGAATCCAAGTACTGAATCCATCTCATGATTACAATATAAATTTCTAGGATGACTATAATGAAAACCCCAGGAACAAAAGTATTATCTAGGATGACTATAATTCTGTTGGTACAAAGCGATGTTATTTTGCATACAATAAAATAGCAAATTTATATTTCAGGATATCAATCACTGATAGACAAGCAACCAGATTGGTGCACTGTTATCAAAGGAAAATATTTTTCAGATATGTTCACTTGGCACTCTGAGCAACCCATCCAACACAATAGCAGGCCATTGGGCTCGAATCTGGCAAGATAGATACCACCCCAAACGACCTTGAAAATCATAGAAAACAAGATGGACCGAAAACAATTGAGGTAAATAATCAGATTTTAAACCAAATAACTAAGTTGTAAAGGTACTACAAACACTTCACTCACGTAATCTAAACTAACATTAATAGTAACATCAAAACACCTGAAAGTGCCTTAGGTTGACAAGCACACTATGTTGCAGCTAACTTGATACAAAAGATCAAGTATCACGGTCAAAATGTATCTGATGATAGCAGATCGCAGATGACAAAACCAACAACTTGACTGCAATCTTAGACCCTGTCATAACAAGCGGCAAGTTATGAAAGATGAGTAAATAGACTACGGTACCAAACTGCAATTTGCCATACCATTTACCACGCATTCTACTAAATGACTACACCACAATCACTTTGGAATTTCTATGGACTTCATTAAATTTAAAATCATGAACATGATGACAACGTTGACATCCAGTAGTGAGGTGTTGATGCTCTAAAATTACAGAAACATCCCCATTAATCTTTACATCAAAGTCAATCTTCACTTTTGATTTAAAATGGCGACAAGTTTACAGTGTATTCGAGTTGCTAAATTTAAGATGGGTATCAAAGTAATAGAGTGTAGACATGCAAAAGTAAACAGATGTTTCAGCCATGATTGACATACTTCCAAAGCCCCTGAAGCAGTGGCCCTTTCATTATCACCATTACGACGTACCTCCAAAGCTCCGGAACCAGTAGCTATTCAATGCAACTAACTCTAGAAACACAACCAGTAAAGACTCAATTCCAGACATTCATAATATACTTGCTAAACATGAGTACAATCACAGAAATCGATAGATTACAAATTTGACATGTTATTCCAACAAACCAACTAGTCAAGAGCAATGTAAACGTGCAGACCCTAGACAGCATACAGCTTGCAGGACAGCAGTAGTCATAACAGAAGACAACCGCGTTAACTAGGGCCTCCTAGCTTTCCAAGTTTCCAGTTACAGAACCAGGCAGCCTAGTGTATACCACAACATTAGACAAATATATGGGACAAGATGACTAAGTAACTGAGACCAATTCCTCATCTGGCGGTTGAGTGAGAGTTAGAGACAGAGGGTAGTTGTAGTTCTACTTCCAAGTATTAGGATTGAGAGTGAGGGTGCGAGGCTAAAAGCCTTTACAAGGTGAACTGGTTTTCTTTTTCATTGCTTTTTCAACCCCTCTGTAGTAGATACCTTATTACAGAGGCCTGGGTACCTACTACAGCAGTCTGTGGAAACCTCTGTAATAAGTTACCTTTCTACGACAGTTTCTGGTGAACTGCTGCTGTTTGAGTAAAATTTACTTTCACAAAATGTTTTCTTCTTTTTTTTTCTTTTTTTTTTTCCAAACTACAATCTGTTAGGCTATTTTGGTATAGTGAAGGCCTGATTCCATTTCATGATGTCTTTTATACCAAGACCCCAGCAACTTTGGGTCGGCATATCCCAAGCTACCAAAGGGAGTCTGGTGGCAGTAGACTTGTCATTCCAAAGGAAGTTTCTGCAAATAGCTGTGACTTTCTTTATAACCATTTTAGACAGCAGAAACATAGAAGACCACTACATATTGAGATGACACAATCAACTGCAAAGGGGGTCTAGTGCCCCACTGTTTGATTTTAGCACACATTTACTCAACAAAGCATATCACAATCAGCCTCAGTAAGTATCCTGAGGAAATTGGAACCCCAAAGGCACTTAAAAGGGAGGGAACCCTTTTTTTGATTCATCACAGTATAAGATGTAGAGTCAAAGTAAATGGCACTTTTGGGAGGGCTGGCCTTTAAACCAGAAGCTGCTGAGAAGGTAGAAAGACTTCTTTGAAGTACATAGCAGAAGGATAAAAGCACATCATCAGCAAATAATAGATGGTTCAAATTAAGAGATCTGCATTTAAGATGGAAAGAGAAGCCATCCATTCCCCTTACCATGTGAGGCACTCTCGATAACTACTCCATAGTCCCCAAGAGAAGGGGGAAGGAAAGAGAGGGATCCCCTTGCCTAAGGCCTCTCTTTGCCTTAAAACCATGATGCAAGGAGCCATGTATAGAGATAGCATTGCTAGGTAGAAATGCAAGTCATCACCCATTTAATGAACTAAGGAGGAAAGTTTAAAGCATACTACATATTCTCAATAGAATCCCAATCAAAGGAGTTATAAGCCTTGTGTAGATCAACCTTCATTAGGCATTCGGGAGAAACATGTTGCCTATTATAAAATTTCACCAAATCATAGCAAATAAGAATGTTTTGAGCAATTGTTCTTCAAGCAGCAAAGGCAGACTGTTCATCAGAGATAATAGAAGGCACGTAATTGAATTACTTGACCCCACGGCGATTGATTTCTCTACTCTTGTGAGTTGATCAGGGGATATAAAAGTAGTTTTCAAGATACTCATGGAGCATCTGTGGTGCATATATAGGCATTACATACTTGATGCCATACCTGAATCAGACCATTTACATTTATCCATATTCAACATGCTATTTGATCATTTGATGCTTCAATTGGTTCTTTGACTCACAAGACATACTTCATGCCTCTCAAATATGTGCATAGGAATTTGGAACAAGCCGAACAACAGACAAAGAGGAGGTCCACAAAGTATTTATCAACAATTCTGACATAATTAGCCAAAAATTAATTTATTAGACGTTGTACTAATGACTTCATGTTTGCTCTGCATTTAATACAGATGATGGCCTATGTTGCTTCTTCGATTCCTTCTAGATATTTGAGAATACGACAACCACCATGATCATGTTTTACATAAAAATTTACTCCATCCCAAAAAGGTGTATATAAATATTCATGATCATGGTAGGTGTGTATTAAATTCATCCCTCCTTTAAGCCCACTTGCATGTACTTTAAAAGCAAGTTAAATTTTGGGAGTACTGTAATTAATATTTGAATTGTTCTTAAAGTACATGCAAGTGGGCTTAAACGAGCTGTAAATTTGACATTTTGTAGGCAAAATATTATTCCCAAAAAGGAAATGGGAAGATCTTTTGGGAACAAACAAATGAGGAAAAAGGGAATAATTTCTTGGGATAGAGGGAGTAATTTTCCTCAATCCTCATTGAGAAACTTAGAATCAACTGATAAAGCCAACACATTTCAGTTTGTTATCTTCATCCATTTTATCCAAACAATATATAGTAGTAGGCCAGTAGCTAAGGAGAAGTAATAATTAACACTGTAGCAGAAATTTCCTTAAGAAGTTAAAACACATAATATTAACCATAAAATTTAGTTTTAATGGCCAAGTTCTCGGATTCAAGCTTGTCAACCGCAAATATGAACCTTAGTTCTTTGATCATCTCCAATTGTCCACGAAGGAAATTAAAGAAGATTTATTAGGAGAAAGTTTTTTTATTAGACCTCCAACTAATGGTTTTATTCCTTTGATAAAATTGATTAGCAAATTTCAAATAAAAAGAACTTAAAACCTTTACTACATACTCCCTCCCTCCCAAAACAAATTTAACATTTTTCTATTCGGTCCGTCTCAAAATAAACTTAATATTTCTACTTTTGAGTATTCTTTTTGTGAAATTGACCAAAGTACTCAACCCTAACCCATGTGCAAAAGCTTCTTTCTAAAATCATGTGCAAAAAGAATGGGTATTATCCAAAAACTACTTTGAGTTCTTTCTTAATCTTTGTACATAAGCAGATGTTAAGTTTATATTGGGACGGAGGGAGTAAAATTTAACTCCCTTCCCAGCCCACATCTTGGCATATAACTACTTAGCAACGTCTAGCAAATCAGAAGATCTCAATTGGAGATATGCCTATATAGTTCTCCCTCCGTTCCTTATTAAATCTGACACTCCCTTTTTGCTCCAATTTCAGACAAGTGGGAAAAGAGGGTTAAGTTACAGTTTTACCCTTGCTTTATGAGTTGAATGGGATAGTGAAAATGACATGTGTAACTCTGATGCACGTGGACGAGGCAATCACTTGAAAACTTGATTAAGAATATTAAAATAATGGGAGATGGGGGGTGTAAGTTGGGTAAGGGATTTCAGACAACTATAACAAAATCCTCACTAAATTTCGAGAGTCAAGTTTATTGTGAACGCCCAAAATGGAATGTGTCAAGTTTATTGTGGAACGGAGGGAGTACTATATAACATATAGGAATCTTCACATTTTATTGCAAACTTTGAACTTTAGATATTACTATGAAAATTGATTAATATAAAATGTGCAGGAAACTCTACACACTACATCAGGCAGCAAGTTACATACCTGGATGATGGGTGAGTAATTGCAATCCAAGATACTTGCCTCGAAGATGTATTGGAATTTCGAATAGCACACGAAGAAGAGGTCCACAAAGTATTCATCCACAATATTGACATAATCAGACAAAAATTAGTTAATCAACTGTCTTAGCAATGACTTGCTAAAAATCATAACTATGTTGCTTCTTCGATTCCTTCTCAGATATTATATAACTTGGCATCTAACATGATCATGATTTTCATTAAAGTTAATATTTTCCTCATCCAGAAACTATTATGTTCACTATCAAACAAGGTTGATCATGTACATAGTAGCTAAAATGAAGTGTGGTAATGAATAATATACTTGGAACGCGTAATATGAACCATAATTGGTCAAAATAAACCAAAACAAGTAGCCAAGGGGAAGGTAATGATAGTGGCAAGGGAAAATTATAACTTACAAAGTTTAGCATTAATGATAAAAATTAAACTTACCTAACAAAAAAAATGAAATGTTGAACAATAATAATAAGATTAATAAACAAATTTTTTTTTTGCTTGAACAAGGAGAACTTAATTGGTTGATGATCTAACCCTCCCATGGATATTGCCATACTTGGAACCAATAATACACCATTTTTAATCACTTGGTTAGTTTGACTAATATATAAGCAACATTAAATGAATACCAAGAGTAAGGTTTCTGGACTAGTGTGTTCAATATGAGACTCCAACTGACGTAAAAATAAATTGACAATTTGTTATGGTGATTTAAGGCGTCAACAAGCTTTTCTCTTACGATGTGGGACAACTTATTTTCTAAGCAAACACATCCATAAATGCCTATCGAAAGTTTATTTTTCGTCTATTAACAAGAATACTAGCAAGAGTTATACTTGCATAAATGTGTACAATAGTCCTTTTTCACAGCCCAACTTGTCACACATCAACCATAATTTTCAATATCCACTATAGATGAAAAGCTTATTGAGTTTTAGGGAGAATTGAGCTAAGAAAATGTCTAAAGACCGATTCATGTATTGTTCAAAGTTCAAACAAGATCTTGCAGCTTC